>JAGDQP010033064.1:0-20896 GCA_022664845.1 Lepisma saccharinum
TGAAGGGAAACGCTTCGAATTTCTTTAAATGTTAAGTAGGTCATGTTACTAGAAATCTATTGTTGATGTTAGTTTTGTCAAACTTTGTTCCTGTAACACTTAAGGGACAGATCCTTGGAATTGGCGTAGAGAATGTTTGAGGCAAATGGTGGGAAATCATTTTCTTTTGAAAAAACTGATGGAACGAAGAAAAAAAACGACTACAGTACACTTACTGCAATCTGTGCTGTGAGAGCTCTGTTCGTTATGGCACCCACTCTGTACTGCACTGGTAACAGTTAAAAATTGTAGCGACCAGAGAAAATATTTATGATGTAATCGAGGTGCCTGCTGTTAGATCACGCTCTTGTTATTTATGATAATGTTCTTCAATAAAAAGTGTCCTGTAAATATTTGTTTTTCCTTCCATCAAGTGTTTCAATAGCAAATGGTTTCTATTCGTTTGGCTTAAACACTTTCCACGCATGCCATTATGTCTTACAGAAGGAAAATTAGAGCAAAACTAATTTCAACAATGAATTTCTAGGAACATTCCAACACAGATTGAAATATGCGTGAACCACGTCCCAATTAAAAAAATCGAAGAAAATTCAAGATGGCAGTTAATACTAACAGGTAGTGCCTCCGTCCAGTGTTCACTAATAACCATTTAATTTCGATATCTTTAACAGTTCGCTAAAAAAAATCTCGCTCTGCACTTCATGTACTTGTTCTCAACAGATCACTTTTTTGGGGTCTCCTTGTCTTCGTTGGTTGACTGCTGCAGCTCTAATTTTGCCTGTGAAAGTTAATCTGTATTCTGTACCTATATACCAAAAGCAATCAGAAGATTTGATAGGAAAGGGCTCTTAAACGAAGAAAATAAAATCTCGTTGAACACGAAAATAATTGTGTTTACCAAAAGCATTGTCGAAACTACTTCAGTGGCTGACACATCCGGACAAATGAAACGAGATACCACTGACTAAATAATAAGACAGACTTATCCCGCCTATGTTCGTCTGCGCTAAGGAGTACGTGTTTTTGAAGCCTGCCGCTACATGACTCTGGCAAAAAAAAACAGTCTTCCCAGTAGTAGCCATCAGAGCCGGCAAACGGCAGCCTTCAAAATCACATGCTTTTAACCAAAAAGACATTATTTTTAGCGCAGACGAAAATAACAAAGTGGTATAACTCTATATTATCATTTAGTCTATGGAGATACAGCATTAGTTGCTAGTCCAGCGTAGTTGTTGGAGTGAACATAGTCTGAAGTCTGTGTTCGTAGGCAGGCCTTTTGTATGTCAAATTAGAGAAAGCTATTCTAAACCAGATGAAAATAACCAATGTCTACGTTCCTTCCATCTTACATATATGTAGTATAGCATAGCTGATAGTGGGTATGTAGTAAAATGAGACTGTTTCAACTGTATGAAGTTATTTCGCTATTAGAAGCGTCATCTACTCTACAGAACAAGTGTGTGCATCACACCTTTTGGACACACATATTCCATATCTCTTCGTGTACCATATCCAGAAAGAACACTAGTTGCAGGTGCTGCATGATGTCAAAACTGTAATTAACTATAATGTACATTTATTTCACGTGGATGACTCGTGATATATTCAAAGCACTTATCTCGCGAACTATCGAAGACTTCATTTTTAGTGAAGTTAAAACATTCTCCTAGTTTTCGGATTCGCACAGTAATTTCCATTCTCAGCACTTCAGCATCCTCGAAAATATTCATAGAAGCGTTGATAAGAAGGCAATAGAAAATGAATTAAAAAAAAAAAAACAGCGATAACATACATAGATGTATAAACAATTGAAGATGGCAAGAATGGAACGCTTAACTGAATGAAACGGCGTTTCAAAGTCTTTTAAAAATGAAACCCTCTCCTTAATGAGCAGACTTGTGTCCAAATTTAATTTTGACTTTTGAAGGAATAAAATAAGTTTCAAAAGTTATTATTTCTTTTTATTTGTAGTTTCATGGATAACACGTGACTTAGCAGCCAATTTCTACAAGATGTTTTAAGAGATCACTATTAAAACTTTCGTTTATGGCATCCCTAATACGCTCTTTTAGAAGTGTCGATAGGTTACGTTTAGTCATGGCCATATACAAATCTGAGCTTTCACATTTTACTTGTTAGTTGCCTGAAGACTCATCTGGCTTGTATATCCCTTGTATCTAGTGAAAGATTCCTCATTTTACTTTTTGTGGGGACGGGCACAGGCTTTAATTTATTTCTCAAATGTTGGATAATTGTCTTTGAAGTAGTGCAAATGTAGGAAAGCTGTACCACTTTCATTGATTATTATTCGAGAATTGTTTAATACACGTGTTAGTAAATCTGTAGGATGCTTTCTTGCACCAGCTTTCAAGTATAGATTTGGGGTACTGTCCTATTTTCATGCTGTAGGTGTTATTGTTATCTCTGTACACAGTGGTATTGAATTTATTGTGATGACAATAGATTGTTAGATCAAGGAAATCCAGAGAACCATTTGTTCATGTTCCACTGTATATTTTCTCTCCGGATGTACTGAATTAAATTTTGATACAAGATGCTCGACTGAGATTCGTTTTGGCATAAATTTAAGGAATCACTGACATACTTAAAATATCGTATATACTTGTACTCATCCTCTTTAAAATGTCTCTTTGAAAGTAGTTTAACACAATACCAGTCAAAATAAGAGACAATGTGTTACCCATCGCAAGTGCAGTTAACTGTAAAACTTGTTCCCTAATTGAACGTTATGTTTGAGACACATGTATAATAAATCATTAATAGCACTTATTTCAAACTCCGTGATAGTGGTGATACCTTTGCTCCTTGACAATTTTTAGCACAAGTTATTGCTAGCTCGATGGGAATGAAGACAGTTTCGTCATATCAGTGGATGCAAGTGTTATTTATTTATTAGCATTGCTAAGGGAGCAACCATGAACCTTAGTTTAGTAATTCCTTAACTTGCAAGGAATTACTAACTGTAAAGCAATGGAAAATGTGTAGCCAAACAACTGAATACACACCGTAATCAATTTGAAGTTAGTAATTCCTTGCAAGATGAAATAATTAGAGAGCACCAGTGTGGATTTTTTAAAAAAATAAATCTAATCTGGACTAGATTTTCGCCTTGAGACAGATATTAGAGAAGAAATGGGAACACAGCGCGACGACTCACCAGTTGTTCATAGCGTTTAAGAAAGCATATGATTCTATCAAAAGTTAAATATATATATATATACAATATACTGCTACGATTTGAAATTACCAAAAGAAAATGTTCAGATAATGAGGATGTCCCCAAGTTACTCCGTAAGCAGAATAGATATAGCCAATAATATGTCAGTTAGTTTCGAGATTCGCAGTGGATTGAAACAAGGTGATGCCTTGTCACCGCTACTGTTTAAGTTTGCGTTACAAATATGTGATCCTAAAAATAGAGGAGGACAAAAAGGGACTTACATTGAATGGCTTGATCCAAATTTTCGTACAGGCGAATGATGTAGATTTAAGAGGGGATGATTCTGGGCCGTAACTTGATTAAATATTATCTTTTCCCTGAAAATTTGGGAACGATGCCGATTATAATGAAAACTAGTTCCACCCTAAATTGAAGCAAAACACGCGATTTTTATTTTGCGTTTCTTGGTCATTTTCGGGTTTATTGGTCAATTTCTGGTTTCTAAGTCATTTCATTGATCATTTTTTAAAAGGATTTACTCTTTATTTTCAATATTTTCCTGCTTACATGCTTCACACATACAAACATGCTAAAAAACAAAACAAAAAATGTTTAGGATTGTAATAACTTCCGATAGAGGAAAGAGATACCAGGTCACGTCAAGTCACTGGAAAGGTAAAGGAATTAGGAAGAACGGGTTACAACTGAAAGCTAAACAAGAAATTTTCTCTCAAATGCTCTTTCCTTGTCACTTGTTCTTTTCTGCACTCCATAAACATTTGGAAACGATTGAGGAACTGGCCGCTAAAGTGTTGATCGAAGTCTACAATGAGTTAAAGTTTTTCCCGACTTGATGAACAGGCTGACTGCCTTAAAGAGAAACACAGCATGGAATGGAAATCATGAAACCAAATTATTTTCCTTCCCCCAGCTTCTGTGGTGGACAAAAATGTTACTTTGTTGCCAAATTCACTTTCGTCCTAACAATTGTTTGGCTGTCTAAGCAGTCATTCCCCGTAGCATGAGAAAAAAAAAAACATCTTATCCTCTGCTGTTTTCCAAGAAGTACATTTTATTCCAAGACCAGATTCTAAAACTGAAATAGCATAAAATAATCGGAAGACAGAAATCGATTTCATAGAAATATCGGGCGTAGCCCCCTTGAACTAGCAGGGGTAGCGGACTGATTTGACTAAAGAAAACATACAGTTCGGTGGTGTACTACAATTTCGAATAAGGTGGATGTGGAAAATAGTATTTTCTTAATCAGTGGCATAGACAAAAATATATTACTTTTGTGTATTTTAGAATCTGCAAATATTTTGTTAAGTTTGTGATTTGGTAAATCACTCCTTTGTACTTTTTTCTTGTATGTGTAAATGTGTGAGTGACTTGGACAGGAATGTGTGATACTAGGAATTAAGACTATATTCGATTGTATGTACGATTATTACAAAGTGTTCTTATATATATGCTCATTTAATTTTTTAATTTATTTTATTCCGCCTAGCATCATGATAGAATTCTGTGTTCTTTATCTAAGCTTTCTAACAGTCACATAGATTCGTTGCTGGGAATGGATTTTTGTTTTTACACCCCTTCTCCTTTAGAATCCGCGGGTCAGTTTGAAATATTTCAAAGAGAGAAAGCCACACTATTTTGAAAAAGTCAGTTGGGAAGACGGTTGAGTGGTTAAGTATATAAACTCGTCAACCCCTTCTCCTGGTCAGTGGAATCGATGTCAGCAGTGGTCATAACTTCCCGGTCGGAAATACGGCCACCAGCGCAAATTTCTGTTCAGTTGATGATACTGTTCAGAGCGCGGTTATGTTATTTTTATAATTCAATACTCGGCTAGTGAATTAGCTTTCCGAGATATATGGGTCAATAACGGACCTGGTCAGCAAGTAAATTTCACTGTTACCTGGAATTGTAAGTCCGGGCCTCTTACGTCTAGGTAATACATGCATCCGGATTCAATTCTATTCCAATAAAAACTGAATAATTTCGTAAGGCTAACTCAAAATTTCTGAAGCTTCAGCCTACGTAATTATAGCGAGCCTATATAAGGGTAAGCTTTGCGAAGAATCGGTACTTACAAGAAGCATTTATAAGGACGTTAATCTGCGTTGCGTCCTCACCAGTTTACGTAATGTCTGATTAAGGAACTACGTAAACTTGATTAGTATTAAGGTTGGATGGAAGCCGTAGGAAAATTAGTGTAATTAATATTTTTCTAAGGGTCATATTACTACGCAGGAAAGTTCCCTTGACTGCGTCGCTATTTGCCATTGTAAATTCTAGCTAAGCGAATGTCGGGATTGTAACCTTATTTTAGGCCCTAGCTGCTACCCGGACCATAACAAAAACGTATTTTTTTAGTAGTACGTTTTCAGCAAAGTACTAGCAGACATAGCAACTCTTTGTTATGTGTAAATTTTCTGTACTCTTCTTATTTCATGGCGGCAACTGTTAGTTGACAGAGCTGTCGCTTGACGAAATGAAAAGAGACCTCCTTGAGGGGATTTTAAGCGCCAAGAGTGTTCTGATTGTGGGACTCTCTCTTTGGCGAATCATTCAACAAGCCCTGGTTGCGGAGGATGGCCAGCGTTAAAGGGATTTTGTAAATATTTAAGCCTCATATCAAAGCGGATATATATATATACACATAACCGAAGTGCTTTTGATTGTGTGGACAAGAGTGTGCATTACCTATCCCAGTACGGAGTGTTCTATCTGATATGTTAAGTACGATGAACCAATAATTTGCCAAGTAGTTTAGCCATAGGACATTTCTTTTACAGGTTTAAGAGCTATATATTAACTTGGTACTTGGAATTAAATTGTTCGCTTGATCTCCGTAACAGCAGAATATATACCCTAGATACGAGCCGAAATCTATTAATAATAAGATACCTGTTCGGAGACAAGTTAATATTAAAAGAAGAGGTATCTCCTAATTGATGCCTGATTTAAAAAATCTAAAAAATCAAGCGAGGAGAAAAAACCAAAACAAGAATAAGTTTGAATCATCTAACTTTTTCTCATAAAACATCCTAACATTAGGTAAGCTAGTGAAATGTTCATAATCCGAAGTTTCCTGTTTATAAACCCTGGCTAGTTTTGGATTCCAGTATTCACTGTGCTTTTCAATTTACATCAGGTTCCTTCTGACCATGCAAATATCGTGATGCCTTAATAATTTATTCACATCATCACATAATAGAAATGAATTTTATAGGCCATTTTTCAAATCTTTGGATCATTTTTCACATTTGAAAGGACATATTTAGGAATGTTTAGGTCATCAAGTTCCGAGCCCTAGGGATGATATCCTCAAGTCCCGAGCACGTTGATTCTGTTTAAAGATTATGGCCAACTTGCGATTCAGCACATTCTTTGAAGATGAATGGTGCATTTTTTATGGCGATCACTAAAAGTGTGTACTGACCTGGTTGTTCTAAAGGAGCAAATTGATTTTATTATTAATTTAGGTAGAAAAGATAAACTTATTGAAATGGTACCTTAAAAAGTTGACTCAAAAATTGGATCAGTATTCCTTTGTATCATCCTATTACTAACAGATTTTTAAAAAAATCTTTAGCGATTTGCATTTATGAGTTGATAAAAGCTTTCTAATCACTAACTACACTCTGTATTTCTTAATTTTCTTCCAGATACTGATCTTGTGCTGGTGGACGACCATGGAGATACGAAAAAGGAAACGACTGCTGCAGGAGTGGGCTGCGTGGAGACGTCTTGGACCGTTTTCATTATAAGCTGCGTGCTTACATTTTGCCAGGTTCTTCTGAATGGATAAAACCAACTGTAGTGAAAGGCGGTGATCTTACTGCAAGAGAACATTGACAGTGCAAGCAATGAACATGAATTTTAACTAAAAAAATGTACACAAAATTCATGTAGAAAAGAAAGTGAAGAAATTATGTAAAGAGTGCATCGCATGTATTTACTCTTGAAAAGAGTTTTCCTTTGTGTGCGTGGCGGCTGAACAATAAGTTATGCTTGAAACACGAGACGTGTGAATGCAAACAATGAATTTGACAGATTTGAATATGTAGGAAGAATTTTTTTCTGGTAACCGAATGAACATTAATGCCGTTTCGTTTTCTTTCTTCCGCTTTCAATATTGCAGTCTGGCTAACAAAACGTGTTTATATTATTAGTTTCTTACAAGTGAAAGAAATCAGTGTACAAACATTCATGATTTCTTTCTTGTGTGTTTGTGCTGCAGGAAGCTGGTGAAACTCATAATGAATGACGGTGTATTAATTCTTCCTATCGCGAGACAAAACTTAGTGAAGATGATCTGTGATTTTTTTAAAAGAAATATGTGAACGAAGAGGGACAAGACTAGAATCGGATAGGGATTGATTTTTTTTTTCAGTGCATAGTGTCTTTCAATGTGTTAACATCTGCTACTTCGAGTAATGTTTTAATGTTTAAAATTTGATTTGCCTTTCAAGTGTTCGCAGATTTTTTTTCTGTTGGTTTCCGCATTACTAGCGATCTATGCATCAATTCGTTTCTGTTAAATGCCCCCCAGATATAATTTTAATTAGCTGTACATGAAATACACGATAAATTGCTTGCTTTAACAGGATAGTAAACTGTTATTATTTATTGGTTAGTATTGATGCAACTATTCCAAATTTCTATCCCTCAGATGTTGTTTAGGAAACGATTGAATTTTTATGTTTTTCATACCTGTGATAAAACAATAATGAGTAGTTAGCTTATTCCTGTGCCATATAGATAGTTTATAATTTAATAACTAATACGCATAGAAGTAGCTGAAGGTGCGTGTGGCAGGCATGGACTAAGGAGAGAGAGTTCGTACTGCTTATAATCCACCGTCAACGGTAGCGAGTCGTGTTTGAAATCATACGGCTCAACCCTTGAATTAAAAAAAAAAAAAGTACAGAGAAGAGCCTTTTCGATATGGTTGTGTTAACGGTCAGTATAATAATTGATTTATTTTACTGATAACTACATGACATAAGCAAATGTAAACTAATTTGTGTTAATGATTGATGTCGTAAACAACGTTAGAAAGCAAAGGTGCACAGTGACTTATGAAAACACTGGGAAAGTGAGTGAGTGTGTGTGAGAGAGAAAAGTAAGTTATATCGGTATTATTTATTTTTTTATTGAGACAAGTTTAACTTGAACGTAAAAAAGTGTTTGCTAGGAAAAAAATGGTGCACATCAAGACTGTTAAGTGCTTGTATTTACTTACACATTTGAGTAAGTAGGTAGTTCCTGTGATTTTCTTTTTTTGGTTGTACTGGCAAGTTTGCTCAAATTTATGAGTTAGTCATTTTAAAAGGAATAATGCCATTGAAGAGTTGTATCTTCTGAAAAATTGACCTGGTAGGAAATGGAAGGTATTGGAAAAGCGCAATGACATGTTCACCATTTTTTTCGTTGTTTTGTGTAGTGTCAGGGCTTGAACTCTGCTGGGAGTATTGAAGTCGTAATCGAATTATTGTAATAACAGTTTGCTCTTGTGATTGCGTCATTTCTCGTATCATCATTTCTCGGATATTTGATCAAAGAGCTTCCTCTTACAGTTAATATAACAGGGATGTGAATAGGCAAAACAAATTCAGTACTATGAAAAGACACTTCATCAACTTCCATGTTTTTTTTTATTTTTCTCCTACTTATTTCTGTAAACTCGTGGTGGTGCCAACTAAAAATAACGTTCAGAAAAATGTCAATCACAGGAGCAGAATCTGAGAAAGAAAAATATTTATTAATGTAAATAGAGAACGAATGTTAAACATGTTAGTTTGAGGTAAATATACGTGTTGAAGTTTCATAAAAGTTTTTTAAACAGATGTAAAGAGAGAGAGGAAAAAAGAGAGGCAAACTGTATTTTAAGTTGTTTTCTCGTCTTTATTTAAAGCAAATCTTTAGTGACAACAGCTGGATTCTATAATAAATTTAGAGAGCAGGGGATTGCGTAGTAGAAACAGATGCGAATGAGAATCATCATAATTGCACACAGATAAATGGACTTGATTACTAATAATTACGGTATCCTGCTACAGGCATTATAAGGACGCAAGACATTCCAGACCATGTGAAATACCCTTACGTATTTCATTAGTCCTTGAGCAATAAAAAGAGTATTCAAGTTCATAACAAAGTGTAAAAAAGTGTTTTCCAATTTTCACTGTGTTTTTGTTTGTTCCATATTTTGCTTACAGTTGATACGTAGCTATTTACTAAGTGACATGTACTTGGTACCATTGTAAGTGGCGTGTTTCGTAACATGTCAAGTGCAATAAATTCATGTATCATATAGTACGGATATAATACATAACTATATACAGGAATGTAGCAAATACAGCTTTAATCATATAAAACTGGGTACTGGTGAAATGGTAGCAAAGTTACGCGTGTACAGGTTCTGATTTCAGAAGATCTATGATGAAAACCATAGTGGTATGTATTACACAGCTAACTATAAACATTGCTGACAGTGGATAGTATATAGCTTTCATCTATTTTTAATTGCAAGCGACAAGCATTTTACTAAAGAGTATGTGCAGCATTAGTATTATATTTTCAAGCATATGTGTATTCAGTAACTTTTTCTTAATTGTACATGCTTGTGCCAAAGGTGCCCTGCTTATTTTTTGATTGATATGTAAAAAAGAAATTAACATGAAAAATAACAAAAAAACAGTGTTTGAGTAGTCAGAAAAACAATGATGAATTAAATTTTCCTAATCATCATCGTTGTTTCGTATGTAATTATGGATGGGAGGATGTGCGTGGTATGAATGTATGATCGTGTGGGTGTGTATGTGTAATAAGAATACGTGTTACTGGTTATTATGCTTAATAATATTGAACGATCTTGTTATGAAACGTTTCGCATCAGTGAAATAGTAAATCCATATTGTTACAATGAAAAGAAAAGTATCATTTATTTTCATAGATGCTATAATTGGTACAAAATGCTTATTACACACATAATACTTTTGCAGATTAACTTCTCATAAGGCTGACTAAAAGTTTTATCAAACTTACTGTAACCTCTTCCATGATTAAAAATATGTTTTGTTGTTAAAAGAGAAGTTCTATGGTGTTTAAAATAGTTATGTTTGTTTATAACCTTATTTGTAATTAAGAGACCATCACTTTATCAGCAGGACTCATGAGTGAAATTATGTTTTCATGGTGTATAACAGTGTTTGCTAACTCATGTGCAATTCACACTCATTGTTAAAAGAGCAGATGAGATAAAACCAGATTTCTGAGCAGTAATCTTTACAGACCTTCATTTAAAAGCAATAAATATAATACATTTAAAAGTTTTATTTTTTGTCTACTTTCATCATCTCAAAATTTTCGCAATACTTCGGAAATTATGCCAGGAATATATATGTTTATCACAGAAGTTATACAGTTATATGCATGGCTACTTGAAGAAAATAATTTTTCCAGTGGTTTGTGCATGAAGGAAACACGAACACAAGATGCATTCATTATACAATTTGAAAGCGGAGACGTAATTTAAAATCGAGGAATGCAAATAAAAGATGATAGTACATCATTGAATTCGTTCATTTTGTGTGCATTACGTGGCTTATATAGTAGGTAATGTAGTCTTCTGTTTTCTTTCTTCAACAGAAAAACATTTCTTACATATGAAAATACTTTGTGTACACAACCGAATTATTATATCGTACCAAAGTGATAAATACTTTTTAGTACTTTCGAAAAGATTTATTTAAAGACAGTGACGATTCTTTCTTCTTAAACAAGCCCTTGATTGTCTGAATGGTTAGCACGCTCGCTTTTTGTGAGCGTAGCCCTCTGATTCAAATCCGAGGATGGGATCAATTGAGCTGAGTGTTTTGGAATTCACAAAAAGCTTAGGTAACATCACAGAAGCTTGTACGATCGTTTAGGATGTCAATCACAATTTAATCAATCTTTCTCCTTGAAGATGTGATGTGTACATTAAAACTATATTAAACATTAAATAGACGCGGCTGCTGGTTTTGATATTGATTAATGAGGAACTCTTTAATCTTTTGTAGTTTCAACAGGGATACATATTTTTATTCTACGGCCATCCAACGTTCTTCTATTGAAGTCTGTGTTATGAAAAGCCCACTGAATGAAACTAGGTGTAGAGGCACCTGTCGAATCACAAGAAGGCATCTTTGAGTATTTATATATTCTTACCTCTGTGTAACTAGCTGACACTCTAACGGTGTAGAGCAAGCCAACAAATTGTCTTGACTCAAAATGGGGAAGACAATACACACCAATAGCAAGTTGAAGTGGATATATAAATATGCGATATCGACAAACAGAAATAATTGAATGACAAATCATGTTCTCTTTTTGAGTAAAGTTTTGGACTCGACTTTCTTCCTTTCTATAACATTTTCAATAAAACCTTTTAAAGATGGTAATATCAGTTCATGGCTGAACATTTCTGCTGTTGTTGGATATGTTTTGTTTTATTGCCATAAACTTTTGCTTTGTCTTCTCGTGTTATTTGCGCTACCATCGAAACAATTCGCAATCGTTCGTCTTCTTTCATCTCTCTTTTTTCATACATTATGCAATAATTTAGCGGCTATACTAAGTTACAACTGGGTCCCTTCCATAGCCTACGTACTCCTCAGTAATCACCATTCTGTCGCCATACTTTTCTTTAAGCAAATGTTTTAGTCTATTTCGAGTATAACTCACCCTGGGTGCTCATGCCCCCATCGTCGTGTGCGCAATTCCTCTAAAATAATAAGCTTAATCCCCCACGCAAAGGAAAATTTATTGATTATTAAACTAAAAACATTAACAAGCTCGTACAAATGTATTTATGGCAAAATACCAATAACTAATGTTTGCTGCATAATCTAATTTTATTCTAAACGATGAGTAATTTAAGTAAAATTGATGAACTAATGCTTTCAAAAGCAATTTTCAAACATGAAGAACCTTTTAATACCAGTAGCTTACATAGATCTGGAAATTTGCCTAAGTACTCCAAATAATACGCGTGTTGACAATTAATCGATAAGGGAAACCCTATGCAGAACTTTTTGCTAGTTAAATATATATAAATTTGATTTTATGATAAACAATGTGAAAGCAAATACTTTCGCATGAAACACATTCGAACCTATAAAGACAATCTTATATATACAAAATTATAATAACTTATAATTTGCAATCAAAATGTTTGTGATCAAAGTAATCTATATTTGTGTATATTGTCTTTTCTATTTTAGATTTGACAACATTGTTACTAACGGAAGTATATGAAGATGTTCAACAGACAGGAAGGTACGCAGAGGGGAGTCCGGACTCCCCGAATTAAGATTTTTTTTGGTGAATATAACATCATTTTTTGCAAAATGCATTTACGTAAATTTCACACCCAGACGAACCTCGGAGCCTCCTCGAAGGCGCTGGACTTCCCTTTTACCGAAAACAACTTCTAGGTACGTGCCTGTCAACAGATACAAGGGATTGAGATGAATGTATCGTTCTTATGCATACTCTACACAAAAAACTCACACTTCTAATTTCAGATGTTTCCACCTGTGACAAATGTACTAATAATTTCTTCATTTTCTGAGGAGGACCCAATGTCATGTTCAGAAGACAGTATAATGGAATGTGATAGTCATATTTCAAACATTGAAAAGCGAAGTTTAGTTGTTACTGTTTTTAGACTACTCATTGCTCTTTCTGCTAACTACCTTGAAATTGCTGTCAAGAAGGCTTTTATGAAGATAATTGTCACATAATAGAATTGACAAACATGTGACTTTGTCACTGCATGTAGAGATATAATCAAGCCTGTAGCTAAGGGGATTTAGCGGAACCGGGCCCTTTCTAAAATAATTTCGCGTTCATAATATTTTCTTGGCCTCATGAAAATCTGCTTTTATATAAATAGGAACTTTCGTGACTTGTGCCACCCTTAAATTCTCCATTACTCTCACCCCTCTCCCCGCAAACGCTATCATGAGCAAAGATTCTGTTACTAGTTAATAAAAAGAAAAGCTTCATTTTGAAATTATCCCACTGTGCCTACCTGGTCTTGAACAGTGAAACATTAATAGTTTCATGAAAAGTAAGCCTCATTTTAATGAAATGATAAAATTGTACTAGACTTTACTAGATATTGTATTTGTCTCACTATTCGGCCTTCTTGCTGTGTCACCTGCTCACCTAAAACATTAACAGCGATATGCTGTATTCATCTATCGGCGCGGAAGCAGACATCAATAAAATAAAATATTACCAGTTCTGCCAAATACAAAAACATGGTCTCCTAATGTATTTGTATATTATTTACAAGTAAAGTATTCGTATCCAACATTCCAAGTTGTTATTGTGAAGCATGTATCTGAAGTAATACGTTTGAAAATTATATAGAACTTACTTTAAATTATAAACAAAAATTGAAATTACAATTCATTTGTACATATGCATTATATAAGCAACACCACGCAGAAACTGCTCCGTACCTTCGGTACATTGATTGTACACTAAACACAAATTATTGAGTCTTTTATGCATGTTTTCAAACACTCTTTTTTGCCTTGCTGAAGCGAATAAATCTCGAAATCGATGCATGACACACTCCGATTGGATGAGTTAACTTTTGTTTCCATGATTCGCATGTGTTGTTTCTTCTCGGATTGTTGTTTACGGTTGCACGATGAACATTCCACACCACCGGAAGAAATACAGCAGGCACATTTCGAAACGAATATTGGTACATGATCCTTGTGCTCGAAACATACCAGAGACTTAAGTGTGATCTATGTAGTCCATAAGCTCTAATGCTTGTTCTATAGCTTATTCGCTAAGTATTTGCATCTCATCTTGTTATGAAAAGAAATGCCAATCCGTTCAGTTTTCCATAAAACAGACGAAAATGCACGTTGGTCTTGTAGAGTTCCGTGAATCCACGAACTTGGACCAAGTGGAAAAACAACCTTGTACACAACTAGTTTTCCAAATTCCGTCTTGACCGCCTGCATTGCTACTACCTCAAAACCTATGATAATGGTTGCAGGGTAAGGATATCCACTGATGTCACCGCACTGTCGAACCATGGCAGCTAACAATTCTTCGTAAGGACTCTCGGTCTTGTGCTAGACGTTTAACAATAAGAAAAAGCCGGGAGAGATTGCGCAGATCCTGTAAAGACGGAAAGGAATTAGACTGACGTCATGCGAGTAAAAAAAATACCAGTGGATACGTTACTGGCAGACTCGTCAGTTGAATTCCTGTGTTGATACAACGTGGTCGCTGAAACTTATCATCAATTTGGTGCATCTACGACACAAGCTAATTGCTTCAGTTTTCATAGACGTTGTGCATATTTTCAAAGGAAATGTTTTACTGTTGAATATTTGTAAATCAAGGTGTACGCAGTTTGCGGCCATTCTAGAAATTTCTCTCCTCCTAAATTAGATAGTTGGCGCAAATGTCAAACAGGAGAGACTGCACAGCACATTCATTTAAGGCAATGAGAGGAGAGATTACGCATTCACTTAAGGTAAGTTTATTATATATCAGGGTTAGATTTCGGTGTCATTTTTGGTCCTGGCCCACTACTTGACGGAGGAATGTAATGCGTGAAGTGTGTACAGATCTTTTCCTCGTGGTATTAAATTATCAGATTATCAAGAGTAAGAAATGTAACATTTAACAGAAATATTCAGAATGCTTTAGCTACCTACTTTCTGTAATACAACAGTTTATAAATGTTTTTTAACAGTAAGTAGATTCTATTTTGGTTCGTTCCATCGAATATTATTTTATTCTCATGCGCAGTCTCTCCTACACATGTGCGCAATTTTACATACCCTAGTAGTAAAGATTGGGCAAATTAAAGCTTTTAAATAATCATTATCATTAAGCGCACAATGAATTATAACAAAGATTAATAGTATTTAATTGTGTATAAGATACTAAAGAATAATTTAGTATTTTTTGAAAAGTTTCCACAAGAAATAGAATTTAGTGAATTCCCGGCTTTACCTTATCAGCATGTACAGTTGGATACATGACTGTTTTACCTGCAAATAATATACAAAAGCATTAAGAAATCAATTTGTTCATGCCTTTCATGTTTGACTTGCATTATGTTCTTTCACTGTATTTGTTTCAGCACCGAGAGGGTATTAATACAGCATATCGCTGTTAATATGTTACTTCTTTAATAATTTTTCATGGGCATTATTGCAATTATGAAATGTCTTACAGTGTTGATAAATTATATCTGATGTTTGTTTAAAACACATTTGAGGCCATTGTGCGAGAACGAGATGGGTCATATATTACATATACACGCGTGCACACAGGGAGGAATTTACCCCTCATTCCATCTGCTAATTCGCATACTGTTTGTGGCTGCTGATTTGTCTATGTCTTTGCGTACAGTGACAAAATCACCTAGTTGCTCACATTTTGGTGACAAAATTACCGCCGCCCTGGGCGGGAAGGGACTAATGAAAGTTAATTTTAGAGCAAAGTTTGTTTGCTGTGTAATGCGACACATTCTGTCCTACAACGGCCACTCCACCTACTTCCCTCGCCCGGGACCCTGTACAGAAACCAAATGCAGTCACCAAGAGGGTGACGAAAAAAAAAACTTATTTCACAAGGCTCACTGTGTTACTCTCTACACGAGTTCCTCGAAGCGATGACAAATTAAACTAAGCTGACGTCTTTTATCCACTCTTCAGCACCTGTGGTAAGACTTTTCACCACATCAATTTTGGCGCCCTGTGCGGGGACACCACTCGTACACCCATAAGGTCGACCCTGGCTAACGTATCATATTCTTGGAGATGATCTGAAGTGTATACAGCACATCTTCTAAACAGGTACAAATATTTGTGATTGCTTCTTCTTTACTGCTCCATATTGTTGTTTCAACCCTTTTCAGACATCTTCTGTTGTGGTTCTGAACGGCAATTCATATATAATCGCAAATTTTACAATACCACTTAAGTCCAAAATGTAAATTTTACAGAAGGAACAAAAACACATACAAGGTTTGTATTTAACTCCGGCATACGTTGCATTACTCTTATTGACATTTACGCCATTACAGTGGTGGCCATTGGTTGTTTCCACCGGGTTTTGCACTCAGGCCCACCACCAGCCAGAAAGTATAGGGGTGCACGACAAATCTAGGGTGCTTGGGCTTACGAAACATACATAAAATTAAATATTTGTATTGGGGCAATTAAATATTTGTGCTGCGGGCCTGGACTATGGAAGATAGGATTGGGTAGATAATCAGTCACAATCAATCAACGTAGAGTTAAATTATGTAACGTATACACAAAAGAAGTGAACAGATTATTGCATAAAGGGACGTTAGTGAATTAGTTACAATTTTGAGAAAACGTAGAAAAATATCGTAGCTATAATATTGAGGAAAGAATTTGATCACAATTTTTCGTGGCTAGAAATCTGTGTGACTGACACCCTTTCTATACTAACATGCTAACGTGCCTCAATATCAACTTACTACAGATTTGTGACTCGCGTCCTGTTCTGAAATATGCATGTTCAAATAATGTTTAAAAGCTAAGAATTATACAAAACTTTTCAATGCATTTACCTCACTTAGGTCCGAAACAGGAAATTAATTCTTCTCTCCTTTGTGCAAACTTACCTGTAACACGCTGATTAAAGTTGGGTATTTCCATTACAAGGTCTTTTTCTATGGAAAGTATAGCTAATGCCCATAACCTTTTTTCGCGTAGAAATGTTTTAATTATTTTTAATGTTGAAAAATACTTTTCCGCTTCGCATGACGTCATTGGTATTGTAATATCAGTTTCAGATACTTTGAAGATTCACTAAACGTTTTCTCCAAGTTGTTTTGAGCTATAATAAGCCCACAGCTTCTGACATTGATCGAAATTCTCCTGCTGAATAGATTCAAGACAGCTCGTGACAGGGCTTTCCTTTGTCAAGAAATGTGTAAATTGAATATAATTTCTCCACAATTTATTCTGGAAAACTCCGAAAGTAACGCGGAAATTTCTCTGGAGTAAACAGCGTGGCTGGTGCCCTGTGAAGGTAAAGCGGGATTTTGCTTCGCAAGTAATCACATCGCATACTTCCTTTGTTTCCCTTACCCATTCCATTCTTTTGCTCTTTTTCCTTTATGATACAGCGCTTGTATGGTCTGGTTCACTCGAATCATCAAGCTGGTCTCTTATACATCTACTATTTGTTTCAAAGTAGAAAACAGCCTTTTCTGCCGAGGCATTATTTCACTAAAAGAAGAAGGCCACAAATTAAAATGGTTGCTAATAAGTGTTTTCTTAGCTCCAACGAATATTACTAGCTCGGGGCAGTGCTCGAAGCTGGTTAGGAAAGGTAAGGGCACGCTTGGAGAAGTTGGCTAGAAAGGTACGGGTACGCTTGCACCTACTGGCGGGGATTGCCTATTGAAAGTAAAGGCAATGAGGTCCCACTCATAAAAAAGTAGGGGGTACGCTACATCCAGAATGAAAATGGTAAGGGCACGGCACTCCACTTCGATCACTGGCTCGGGGTAATTCTTAAAGAGTGAATCTAAAACTGTAACTCGCTGTGGACTACCAGAAAAAAAGCACACACATGCCTTGCAAACTTGCGAAAAAAATCTTGCATTTCTATTTATAGAAGCAGCTTTTCTCATAATTAGATTCACTTGATGAGCGTAACCCTGTATATACTCAGCGTTTCGAAACGTTTCTTTAATTATTGCTTGCACACCTCCAGAACAACCTGACATAACAGATGCTCCAAGTCTGTGCGATTAATTTCCATGCATTATCATGGTATAAACCTAGACTTTCCAATTTAGTCAGACACTAATGTGTTGGCATCATGCTGCGGAGGAGAACTGAAGTTCCAAAATCGTTCAACCGACTTGTCTTTCAGTACTTATCGATAAAAAAGTAAGTCAAACGGGGTGACTTGAAACAGATTTTGAATGTATGTCCAGGTTTAGACACTTCATATTTCGTTTTCGAAGAGTATTTGAAATGGATTTGTGCAAATACTCATTCATGATTGGATACATGGTATTAGCAACATTTATCCGTCAGAAACACTTTGGTTATAAATTGGAATGCATTGTCTCATGTCACCCCGTTAGTTGGGTTGACTTGAGACAAATATAATTCGTTGGTTAGTCTCAAATAATGTGGCTATTGGGATTAGGTGAGACAGAAATTGGGCGTTTAAATATTTTTCCAATATTACAAAGATGGTTTTAAAGTACAAAGCTTCAATAATATAAACATACAGTATCTAAATTAAAGTTATTGAACTTACACATTAGAAAAATAATTTTAAGTAAACCTGAACAAATCAAACAAAGCGGCGCGCCTTAAAACTGTACGTGGCTTCAACGTGCTCACAATATCTTGCACATGGTAGGAAGATGCATCTTTTATTGTTGGATATACAATATGTAAACTCCTTTGCACTTTCTTTCACAAAATTTGCAATCATAATATCTCCCTCGATATTAACATTCTGGCTAGATATAGCAAGCAATGTCCTTTTTCTGATTCAAAACTGACAAATACCAATTCTCCAGATTGAAGAAAGAACTTGTATCTTTTACTGAAACAACTTTGTCTGCATTTGTGACTTCCGCCATTATTTCATTGTTGCTGTTAACTTGCGGTTTGTTCGAGTGGGTTGCATGCTTGAACGCGCAATCATGCTGCGTTCTATGTGTATGTGTGAAAGAAGGAATTAAAGATGACGTTACTTGCTAGCAGAATGAAATAAGCATCAGCCCGTTCGAGCGAGAACTGCACGAATAGACACTGTGACGTAAAATCACAGTTCTGTACTAACTTACACTTCCAGTGCAGAGTGCAACACCGAGCAGACCACCCGGACAAATCTTTGGTGTAGAGTCTAATCCAAATTAGAAAATTCACCTTCCAAGATGTTGGTCTCTTCTTGATTATTAGCACTTTCTGAATATTCACGAACACTCTTCCCAGGTACAACATCGTCTTCTAGGTTGCTTTGTTGTGCTCTCGCCAAATCTAACCAATTTAAGAAAATCTACAGTATAATCAGTCCAATGTGAGGACGAAGTAGTCCTTTTCTTGGCTTCGTGAGGTACACTCTAAAATGGAAACCAGCCTTGCAATCACGTAAAAACGACAATATAAACCCTAACTCTTCATTTGCTCTATATATGTTCAATCTCTACACCTAGAATTTATTTTCCGATTGAACTAATTATAGAACCCACAGACGAAAGTTTCAACATTTCTTACATAATTCGACCTCAACAATTGTACACTTTTAGGAGCTATATACACGTACATGACTTGCAAAATCTTCACTCAGAATACTTGTTGTACATAACACAATGCAACAACTAACGATCACGCGAAAAATTTGTATCATTTATCGATGGGGCTAACTCTAAATTCAATCTACAATTGTACAGTTGTTTCGTCCGCTATAACAGCCAAAAAATCTGCATCTCCTACTCTAGATGCGCAAAACTTTTACATATAAGGTTTTGTACTGAATCCATTATTAGCAAAGAATATAATTTTAAATGTTAATGGAAAAAAGTACTCACACACACTAATCACTAAATGAAAGAACGTAAAAATCTTCACAGTACTTGTCTTGAACACGGAATAAAAATATTTCTAATTATATTAGAATTTTATTTTCGCGAACAAAACTGACTTTTTGTTCCTTCCGACAAACTAGTGAAATCAATCGAATAGTGTGTTTATTCGAAAATAATTTCTGTGAATTTATATGCGAAATAGTTTACACTTTTTGCAGAACTGAGCCACTCACGTCTAAGAAATAACTCAGAGCAGTATAAATGAATGTATTTATAATTCAGTTACGTTAAAAATGAAAAACAGGAAAGTTATGTTACAATCTTAGCATTGAGACAGATTTTATAGGGATGATACGCACATCATAATATAATCACATTATATATAGAGATGGCAACACTGACATGTCACGAATCTTCAGAATAAAGAGGAGTGACGATACAACGCCGTAGCTTTTAAATTGTAATTTCGCGATTAAGGTCAATGTAAAGCAACGATCTCCACAAAAGATGGCAATACTCTCCATATATGTCTAATGTATTTTTATCGTTACACGATTTTCAATTATGCTCCTACAAATTCAAGCCTAGAGTTCAAACTTTCAGGGAACAAAGTTCATAACCAATTCAAGAGTTCGATCAATACAGATTTTTCATTTTCGTTCTTCTTCATTGTTGAAATCGCTTGATTTCAAGATGTGAATATCAAAACCTATAACAATGAAGCTCTTTCAACGAATAAAAAATCGGCGTTAATCGAACTCTTGAATTGGTTATGAACTTTCTTCCCTGAAAGTTAGAACTCTCTAGGCTTGAATTTGTAGAAGAAGCATTGAAATTTCGTGCAACGATAAAAAATACATTAGACATACGAGGGGGCACCCAAAAGAAACCGGAATTCTTCTCTGGTGACCGGATGCGTTGTTGTACATGCTTCCGCCGCTAGCTGCCTCTTTATGGAATCCTTTTTGGATCAGTCTACCGACCAGCGTTGTCGAGTGTAGTCGTGGTGCCACGTAATAAATATTTTTGTTAAGCGCCTCTCGCTTGTTCGGCGATTTTCGTGATGACTGAAAACT
>JAGDQP010033065.1:8313-20896 GCA_022664845.1 Lepisma saccharinum
ATGTGTGTGTGTGTGTGTGCGTCACAGGTATGGGATAAATTTTCAGATGAATCATGAAGAGGAGCAAGTTATACTCAATTATTTATTTATTACATACTATTAGAGAAAGTTCATTAGACTACAGTTTACTATTTTCTTAAGATCAGATAAAATTAATTTATGGGCGTACAATTTTATTTAACATCGTTTTCTGGTTAGTTAGAGTTTTCTCCTTTTAGTAGCGCTATCGCTTGTAATGACAAAGCAAGAAGTACACAGCAAGATATGGCTGTGTTGACACTTTTTGATATCTCACGGCGACCATCACTTGTTCGTGTTAAATCAACATAACAAAATATTATTGATTTCGGCGATTCAACACAATGGATGTGCTTTTAATGCTGATTCAACACAATATTAGTACTATCATAGTGTTGAATCACCGAAATCACACAACAAATGGTATTAACAAAAAAAGTGGTGTTCTCCTCGGGACTCAAGAAAGTTTTTAATTAACACAATCAATTTTTGCAGTGTACCACATTCACCATTTGTGGAAAGGTGGAAATTCCCAGGCAAGCATAGATACTTCCGTGAAACATTTTTCCTTCCGACTTTCTAGGGGAAAACTTGCTAATAGTTTGCTGAAATATATTAAATAATCTCAAACATAAAATAAAATTGAAGTCATCATAATTTTCAAATTAACTTATTGGAATATGAACTCAAAACAGAGTACAAAATTTTTAACATTAACATCTCAGTAACGCCGGACACTAACACACCCAGTATTTTTGAATAATCAGGATCATCAAATGCTTGGCATGTATAGCGTTATCAGACAAAGAAAACTTTTAATAATTTAGGCAAATTTAAAACGGTGAGTAATCAAATTCTGTGTTGAATGTCGGAGATTACAGAAACAGCACATTTTAAGAAACATTATTAGATAATTTATGTGCAAGAATTCCTATCGACGAAAAGCTTTTCTAGGTAAAATTTCTGTTCTGCATTCTCCCAGCATCAACCATTCGGCTTGAACCAAAATTATGTAAAAACCTTTAAAAAATTCCAATTCAGATTCGCTTTGAGAGCCCTTGGTAATCAGGCTCAATTTTTAAAATATAATGGAAAAATCACAATAAGAACGACATTTTAGAAAATGGATTGGATAATTCTTAATAATATCTATCAAATGAAGTAATCCATAACTTGAAAATATTTGCTATTGATATGAAATTTGAAATCCTGTGCTATGCCGTCTTAAGTTAGTGACCTTAAGATATCTCGGCTAAAAAAAATAGCTTCAAAATTAAATAGTTCATTTCGTTAATGTTAGATGAGTAGCTTCTCAAAATTTCAGTGTTTCTCTTGATTTATTCGGTATTTTTAAAAACTAAAAATTAAAATAAATTAGAATGTGCATTTCACGATTGGCCTACTGTTAAAACTTTGTAAATATAATAAATGCATGAGTGTGTGTGTAAAAGCGAGAGAGAGAGAGAGAGAGAGAGAGAGAGAGAGAGAGAGAGAGAGACGTCTTTTTCATTGATTTTCTAGAGGAACTGCTTCGCCTGCATAAAACAGAGTACGTTCAGTAGGAATAAAACTTACATTATATTGCAATAATAACGTCGTGCTTTTACTTTAGATGTTTTCACATTGTTTGGTGGGCATAAATTGGCGTATTTGTGATTACATACATAGAAATAATTATGGCTGAGGAAATGTAACGGGAGAATCTCAAATAGCTTCTTATGGAATGCATGCAGTGAAAAGCATAAAAACATACATCAAATATATGAAAATAGAATAGTATTTGTTATAAAATCCGAAATCAAGTGCCTCCCCCTTGCCCTTCCCTGCTGACGCCCTTACTAATATGTTACCCTCTCATGTAATAATAGCTACATGGAATCCCACCCCATTAGGGAAATCTAAACAACAACATTATTTTCACAGTGCGAAGTTAAAATTATTCAATGATCATGAAGATATAACACTCAAAATATGGTACAATATCGATAACAAAGTAAAATCAAATCTTAAACTATTAAAATATCTACATTCAAATACTTAGATGCGGTCATTCATTTTAAACTTGCAACAGGCAATCAATTCTACATATTTGTCCCAACTCCCAAGTGAAGCAGGAATTTTGGCATGCAATATGCCACTCTGTTTTCTTTTCAACGTGGCAGCTGCGCGCAACCGAACGGAAGGTAAAGTGACCATTTGGTCCTCCATTGCTCCGTTCACTTCAATGCTCCGTCGAAGGGTGAATACAGATAACTATCGACGGTGCATCCGACGGAGCAATGGTACGGAATGGAGCATAAAGTGCCAATTCAGAAAGGGGGTTAATCCTCACTAAAATGTAAAAAACGCATTCATAAACTCCTGTAAACAGTTTTGTGGATTATCAAGTTGAACGAATCTTTAAAAAAGACACTCAAGTCTTTTGGACTGAATGTTGAACAATTGAATCGAGTTCTAGAAAATGACCATAAATAGAATTGTACTTAATGGTAAATTCTGTTCACTGTTAAACACTTCAAGCAGAAAAATAAATGAGTTCCGAGTATGCGTGTCGTGACTCCGTGAGCAAGGACTGCCAGTGCCATGTGTTATTCTAGCCCTAGTGTACGACCGAACGTGCAAGTTAGTTAATGATCGTCAAAAATGGTTCTTGTAGAAGGTCAAGAAAGACATCGACCTGGACTGCTGAAACAACAAAACAAGGCACACAAACATGGCCAACACAGAAGCAAAGGAGCCGTTGCCAGTGCTGCGAAAGGTAATTATTCGATTCCTCCCTAACTTTTCCATGCAAGTCTCAAGTTTGACTTAAAGGAGACACAGTGCAATGCTACTTTTACTTCGAGACAACCCTTGTTTACATTGTACAATACAAGATAAACTTTACTTTATTTCCCCTGGGCTTCTGTCAGTTATTGAGCCATATATGCGCTCAAAGTAACTCGTTCCTTAAAAGAAAATATCGGCACTACTTTAGCACACGGCTCTATCAAATAACGATTTTTTTTCCACAGTTTTCGCCAATTCCGATGTTAGGTTAGTTACGGATGTAATGTTAGGCATTACTATAGTAGTGACGTACCAGTTTTAAAATCACTTAAAACACACGCATTTCGTGTTCATGGGAGGCGATCTGTTAAGCAATTGTTTTCTTGCACTTTTTTTTAGATTATCTTAAATTGGTGACCATACAAACGTGGAGGTTAGTTGCGATCATGTATCATTACAAAATATATTTTTATATGTTCACATTTATTATTAATAATTCCTTATTTTCCTTTTTCGTAAATTATCTTAAATTACTGAACATATGAACGTGGAGGTTAGGTAAAGTTAGGTGCGGTCATGTATATTTATAAGATGTTTTGACATATTCACACTTACCTTCAGCACACAGGTGTGTTAACTCTCCCGATTTCCATTAGAAAGTCGTGTACAGTTGTTTCGGGGCCTTTTCCTTTCCTTACATAAATACTCTGCTAAATAACCTTCAAAATGCACTTTCCCTCGTCATTTCCATACGATTCAATAAAAATAACACAAGAAATGTCATAATCATCACAAAGACACTCCATTTCAACACTGCCTTCTACATGACAACAACTGTAACTCCACGCAAAATAGTTCCTTCCGCCACAACATGCAGTGCGTCCTAAAACATCTTCAAAACACACTAAAACTATATCATTATTCACATCAAATGTTACCAACATCAATATTTACCTCCCTAATACTCTCAAACATCACACAATTATCTCAATTCCTCCTGTAAATTTCTAAAAATTGGTACGGCACTACTATAGTTAACCTTAATGTTATTCTAGTGTTCTTCACTATCAATAGTTAACATTGTAGGGTCACAGCACCAGTTTCCAGCCACTCAAGCAAAATTCTGACTTTGGTGGTGTGTAAATATGCACAAAAAATATGAAGAAGGAAAATAGTTACGTAAATACATACCTTGGACTTGAGGTCGTGTATTACCGCTGTATAAAATGAAAACACGTATTTATAAACAGCAAGAAATATAAATATGAGCATATAGTAAAGAACATCCGTTTCCAGCCACACGCTACCAGTAACTGCCCGTTAAGTCCCAATTTTCGGTCACACTAGTCAGATTTACTCTAAACGTTTAACATAAATAACAGAAAAAAAAATATATATATATATAAAGAGCCCACATCTTAGGTATGTAAAATATATTAAATTGTGTTTGTTGTTCTAAGAAACGAAAACATCGCTCGTAAGTGTTACAAGCAGGCAAAAATAAAGTCAAGAAAAACAAACACCTTTTAATGATGTAAAATAAAAAAAAAATACCTTAGTTACTTACTGCAAGGAAGTACAGTACTAGGGATAGTTCTAAGCCTATCAGGGTCAGTGCAGTGATTCCGCCAGACCCTCCCCTATGGAGGGCGTCAGTCCCCAAATCCACGAGACCCCACCCCAACTTTTAAATTTTTGCAGTCAAAAATCGATAGAAACCATCCAAAACTCAACTTATCCCCTCCTAATTTTGACTTTACACCCCTCCCCCAACTGAAAAACCTTGCGGAATCCCTGAATCAGTGTTAAAACTCACTGCCATGTAACCAGTGGGTCCCGGGGTCGGTTCCCGTCCGAGACACAGATGGTTACGCTCACATTAAACTGTAAGTTCCGTCCTTATGGCATCTTCATCCGGTGGAAGGCAATATAAAACCACCATCGCTTTACCTGCATGGGACCCTGCCTTCGGGCTGAACTCATCATCATGGTATAAAACATATCATTAACATTGAGAGAACGATTGACAGTTGGAAGCTGGTTTACTTCGCCTAATTCCAGAGTTCGATTTGTAGCGAAGGATGGTTGGGATTTCTCCCTCTCTGCAAAAATCATCTTGGCTCTGTTTACAGACCTCTAACCTGGGATATGGACGATCCCAAAATACCATAAAATACATATCTCACTAATTCTTCCCCTGTCTGAAAATTGTACAAATAAAACACTGCCCCATTCTACTGTACTTTTTGCCGGTGGCCAGAAACTGGTGCCATACATAATTGACATTGGGTAAAGTTAACAGCTATAATGGCCATTTACTGGCTTCACGCCATATTTTTGAACCAGTAATCCAGCCACGCAATAAGTGTCAACGTATTCAACAAATATACTTCAGTTTGTTTCTGCTGTGATTATCAATGTTTCCTCTTTCAACATGTGTATTTTTGTCTATGACTATACGCGTATATTTTTTTTTTTTTAAATCACCGATTCATACCTGAACTTTCTCTTCCTACGAACGATACACACAATGGAGGCTGAATTTGTGTGTTCACAACTTCATCAGTGAATAACTGTGACTCACAATATTTGGAACATCTAATGAGAACGCAGATTACATCTGAGCCATCAAAACGATTGACAAAAAACATGAGCTGCGCAAGTCTAACATCAGACGCCTTATTTATTTACTTTCTAAACTATAGTGGCGAGAAACTGGTGCCGTGACTCTATTCCACCTGTAAATTTTCCATTTGGTAGAGCCGTCTGCTAAAGTGAAACCAAAAAAATCTAACAGCGACTGGCAGTAATCCCAGAAAGTGTTGCAAAAAGCTATTTGGATTTCTCTGGTTATCGGCCATCTAACTGCGGAAGGTGTGCGCTTACCCCACCTAACGTAACCGAACCAAAACTAACCTAATCCAAACTAGCAGGAAAATTAAAATTACTTAAACCTGCAGAACCGTGCATTGATGAAAATGAGATTGCAGAATTTGTTTGATCTTGGTAAGTTTAGGACGATCCCATATAGTCCAATCTAACCCTAATACCAGATCTGTCTTTCCCACCAAGCCGAGATTAGTTTTTCAACATCCTCCTAGTCTTAGAAACATCTTGGTCCACACTAACCCTTTGTTCCATTTGCCTTCAGTTTCCGCCCACAAATGTAACAGTGCTAGATGTAAAACCAGCCCCATGCTATTACTTCTCCATCAGCAGAGCCGATGGCAACTTCACTCTACATCGCAAAGTAACCTGTCAAACGTCATACATCTTATTTATTTTAAGGTCTTTAGGCAACTATGGCTCAGGCCGTATGGATGATGATGGGATGAATTGGTGGAATGAAGAAAGTGGGAGGAAACGGGAGCACCCCGAGAAAACCCACGGCATGAGCAGGGATCGATCCGACGACCTCTAGCACCAAAGGTGAGCGCTCTACCAACTGAGCCACCGTGGCCCCCAAACGTCATACATATCCTAACCTGCACACTCTGCACGGCATTCTGTGTGACGGGACACAGGTGGTCCTTTGAATCTCCGTGTCAATAATCACCGTCACTTTTTCGTTACCAACAGATGTGATTCGCCAGTGTCGCGATGGCTCAGTTTGTAGAGCGCTCACCTCTGGCGCTAGAGGTCGTCGGATCGATCCCTGCTCATGCGATATGGGCTTTGTGGTGGACAATCACCTTGTGTGTAGGTATTCTCGGAGCTCACCCACTTTCTTCATTCCACCAGTTCATCCCATTATCCATACGGCCTGAGCCATAGTTGCCTAAAGACCTTAAAATAAATTCAGTTCACTTCTACACACACGCAATTGCAAAACACTGACTTCGAAGACAGTTTGCTTATAGCTATAATTGGTGTACCCTATCCTCCACCACAAACACATCCACACGTCGTCTCTGGGAAGGAGCTTTTATTCAGGGCTTAATAGCTAAATTGATATCTGTTCAAAACCTGCAGCAACTTGTTTTCTTTTCTCCACGTCTCCACCTACACCCCTGCGCATTCGCTTTGTTTTTCAGCGTTTTCTATACTGCCTCCCACTTTTTGTGATTGACTCGGCAACCTACACCCTTTTCATTGCGTTTCCTATACTATATCCCACTTTCTCCGACTACGGTTTCTGTACTCTATTCCAATTCCCTGACTACGTTTCCTATACTATATCCCACTTTCTCCGACTACGGTTTCTGTACTCTATTCCAATTCCCTGACTACGTTTCCCTTAGTCCCAGTTTTTTATTGTTATTTGTTGTACCCAGCTTAATTTTCAACACAAAACACCATTTCCAAAACCCGTACCCGTCACTAGTTGGGCACGCGTAGAACGTCGTCAGTTGCTTTTGATGCGAACGTCCGCCATCTTAATTTTCTATCTCTTCAGATTGTGCACGTATGTTCAGTGCACCTTCTTTCTTGTCTAGAACTGAATACGGCTGAAGCCGAAAATTTTTAAGTGACTATATAGTGTGTAATTGTGCACGTGATCTTCAAGATGCTACGGAAATCGTTCCTTTCTTCTCTCTTCAAATTTTACCTATTATATTGCCTATCCGGCCTTCTTCTATATGACGCGTTCAGAAGCCAAACCGGTTGTTAAACACTTTGCCGCTAGAATCCATAAGCAGTCTTCCGAAGCTGCCCAAAGGATCGGAGACTCCTCGCAATATGCCGACGCAGAGTCAGGGACAGAAAACACCTGTGCAGAGCTCTAGGACTCCACGGGTTAAGACTACTTTTAGTCCCTATAAAGTCTCCAAATTAGTTCGCACTTCGCCTCTCACTACAAGCATTAAGACTCTGACGAACGTTTTGTCTGCTCAATTAGCTCAGGAAGAGTCTGCAGATACTATCGAACCCAGTTCATCTTTGACTACCGACATGATTGAGGACCACCTGATGGATATGGATTTTAATCTCGTGGTAAGGAAAGGGAAACCGAGATATAAACCTAGACTTAAAAGGTAGCATTTTTACTAGTTTTGCAGAAAATTTTATGATTTGCGTCTATTTTATCTGATTATGCCCCTTAGCTGTTAAGTTTTATAGTGTATTTTTGTTTTATCTTGTGAAGGCCCATTTACAGCCTTCGTCGTTTTACTTTTTGATAAGAAAGACTCTATACACTTTTCGTATGTTTTATTCGCTCTACTGGCCATTTACACCACTAGACTGTTTGTGAAGACCTTGTACGTCTTGATCTTTTATATGCTTTTATTATTTTAATTCATAAACAGCTACGTTTTGACATGACTAAGATAAGGGGCTTCCCCGTATCGGGACGGGCGTAAGCCATAGTGCTGTTACCGCCCATACAATTAATTTTATCTTATCTTATCTTACCCATAAGCAGTCTAACCAATGAATACTTTGTCAGTTGTTTCAGTGGTCACCGTGATTAACTCCAGTTAAGTTGGTCTGTGTCGAGCTGTTGTGTTTACATCTCCAGTTGTATTGTTGTCAGTGTGATGTTCTGAATTTAATTAGTTGCATAGTTATATTAATTAATGATACAGCTATACTGTGCATATACCAGAATTACATGGAGTAATGTGTATGAAGTAAAACACCCACATGATGAATGATGAAAGTGACTGTATTGCCATAAGTGACATTTCCAGTGACGACAGGGATTCAGATCCGGACTATGTTCCACCAGACCCAGTGCCAGGTAAAAGTGGTTATTTAGATAATACTGTATCGTCCAATGAAGGGATTAAAGTTAGTAATAGTCAATGATCGGGTGATAAAAGTACTGATTCGTCTGTGACTGATGTTGAGGTTAGGCCTGAGCCTTTAAGATGCCGGAAACGTCCAAAAAAACAAGCCTCATAATTGGAAGAGACAACAACAAAAGAAGAAAAGGCTTTCGGGAAAAGAGTACCAACCAAGAGGAGGCAAAACTATTGCCCCAAAGGTGACGGCCTATTCCATATCAAGAGAGGCCCTCCATATCAAGACAGAGACAATGATTCTCCCAAATTTCTATGAAATTTAAATATGTTATACTAGATACAAAAATAAGGGACCCTTATTTTTGCGTTTTGCTAAATAAATAAATAAATAAAAAACGAGTTACGCCCACTTAAAATTTTGGGACAAATCTCCCGCGCCTTTTGGGTCAAAATCTTCAAACTCATATCTCAAGAACTGTTAAAGATATTTTCATTCTGTTTTCTTCCTCTAAAAGATGTGTCAAATGAGACTAAACTCAAGTCTGTAAGTTACATGCACACTGGGATATAGCTGCTGAAAGGAAAAAAATAGATCCATTTTGGGGTCAACATATGGGGACAACCCCACCTTTAGAAAATGTCATATTTTTAGGATAGATTCAACTACATCCCACCATGCTCCTGTGTAAATTTCAGAGAGAGTAAATACTTGGTTCAGATGTTGGAGCACATTTTATTAATTGTGTTAATGCCGGAGAAATTATGTCTTTCTTTCTTCAACTGCACTGCAAATTAGCTCTGTATATGAAAGTCTTTTGAACTTTACATTCTTCCTCTTGCGTTATACCGTGAAGCGGTCTGCGGACGTAGGTCATCGGCTCGAAGGTCCCAGATTCGAGTCCCGGCATGGGTGTTGATTTTAACAGCTAAAGGCTAATCGTGACGGGACAAAGTCCAAAGTTACTAGACTGGTCCATATAAAAAATAGTTTACCAAAGAGGGTGGTGACAGAATCTGGAGAATATTTTCCACCAGTATTGTACACTCATTATCCGGCTGTTTTTTATTTTTCCCTCTGGAAATTTATAACACTTGGCCGGTCCATGGGGGAGCATGAAGTGTACTAGCACTTCCTGAAGTTCAAAGTAAACTTGTTTAGCCTTTGCAGTTCATCGTAAATACAGTTAAAATGAGCCAACTTTGAGGTCTTGAATTTTCAATGAAACAACACTCGGTATATATGTTGTAACTGCATAGATTTCGTCTTTCTGATGATCTGCTGTTCGTGCAGTGTACACTTTTTTTTTTCATGCACATATCACAAAGGACCCTTTTACAGCTCGTACACTGGCCCACTGAGCAGTTTTTTCATCACGAAATTCTTGAACTTTTTCATCACGGTATAGAATGTGTTTGTGTTACAAATATCGTTCATAAGTGTTTAGTGTTAGGTACCTCGAGTTTCGTGATACCCCATCTAAAGAAATCATATGTGTGTAGTTTGTACGATGAAAGTGTGTGTGTATGTGTAAATGAACTATGTGAGCAAAAACTTCAACTATTTTGTTATATTAAATATCAGTTTTGGTCCAGGAATGGCGAACGTAAAATATGGCATAAATATATTCAAAGTGAAAACATTACAAACGTAGTGCTCTTAACAAATAGTCAGCCGATTATTATCATATTGTGTGAATATCTCGTATGCCACAATCATTTATCTGTTTCATCCAGTTGTAATAACTACGTTCCAGGCTCTAGAGTAAGTACCATATCTCTTTTCTTAAGTATTTTCGTAACCATTTTTCTTTCGGTCGCTATGAAATGGGACGATTTTAATATAAACGTTTCCAATTACAAAACATCAATGATACCTCTCTCACCAGGCATAAGCTGTGCAGACCTTTATTTGATAACTAACAGAGTAAACGGAAATTATAATAATACACACGCTATTCTACTCCGCTTCCCCCCCTTCCTAAAATCTAATGGACTGTAACAAAGCCACAGGTATTGCAACACTGTTTGCAACCCATATCTCTTCCTCTAACTCTCACGTAGACCCATTGGAAGCTAAGGTCTTCTCCGCCCCACCCCCTTCTGCAACCGCTACTTCCTACAGCTTGTCGACAGCCGATATTCTTAAAAATGAATTGGAAAAATACCCGGATGACATGCACGTGGTACATGTCAATGCGCAGAGCCTTCTCAAACATTTCCACGAAGTATCTGCTATTCTCTCCCCCCTTTCTGTCCATGTAGCTGGAATTTGTGAAAGTTGGTTGAAACCGTCCCTCCAGGATTACTTGGTTAACATTGAAAACTATTCCCTCTTTAGAAATGATCGTGAGGGCAAAGGGGGAGGTGGGATCGCAGTTTACGTGAGAAGGGACATCAGAGTAAAAATACTAGACCGGTCTCCAAACATGTACTCTGCCTCTGCCGAGTACCTCATACTCGAACTTACAATTCAATATAAACAGGTGTGTTTAGCCTGTGTCTACCGGCCACCAGACACAAACTTTAGTAATTTTGAAGACGCTATCTCCAAATTTCTCCCACATTTTAATAATTTAATAATTATGGGAGACGTAAATTACAATCTATTGTCAAATAAAGGCAATGTATTAAATTTTAAAAACATTGTACATTCTTTAAATCTCTCGTTCTGTCCATTCGAAGCCACTCACAAAACCGATACAAGTGAATCCTGGATTGATCATATACTAGTATCAGATATGTTAAAAGTCAGGAATGTAGGACAAATTCCAGTGCCAGGCATAAGCAAACATGACTTATTACATTTAACGTATTCTGTGAAACCTGGCAAATATGAACCACGGATAATAAAACGAAGGGATATAAAACATATAAATGAAAACGCCTTATTTGCAGATGTAAATTCATTGCCGTGGTATCTAATTTACTGTGCCCCGTCGGTAGATCAAAAAGTAGATCTCTTTAATTCTTTCGTGCACCATGTGTACAATAAACACGCCCCATTGAAAACCAAACGTGTGCGTAAGCCCTCCAACCCCTGGATTAACGATAATATTCTGTCTCTAATGACGTTGCGGGATTCAGCGTACAGAAGCTACAGGAGAGCAGTGAAACACGACCTCAACAGATCCCAAGAAAAGCAGGTAGAGTACCGTAAGTTGAGAAACCGCTGTAATCAGGAAATTCGAAAAGCTAAAATTGAATTCGCCAAAGGGCTCCTCAACTACACATCACAACCGAGAGAACTTTGGTATAAGCTTAAACTATTGGGAATCGGTGTTAAAACAAAAAATGTTATTTTACCTCAAATACCACTAAATACAATTAACGAACAGTTGTGCTACACGCCCAAACTAGACACTATACATAAAATGAAAACACTACAGACCATCCAAACATCAACACCCCAAAAATATTATTTTAATATGCACCAAGTCACTGAACGGGATGTAATAAAAGCAATACAAAGAATTAAATCATCTGCCGTTGGAGCCGATGAACTATCCATTTTACTTATAAAAAAAATACTTCCCTGTGTAATAGATGTTATTGTGCATATCTTCAATAGCTCGATCACATATGGCGAATTTCCATCGGTCTGGAAGATGTCACACATTCGTCCGTTGCCTAAAACTTCGAACCCAATAGCGACCGAGGACCTTCGTCCCATTAGTATTCTTCCTGCGCTTTCCAAGGCTCTAGAACACATTGTCCACGCTCAATTAACACAATTTCTTGAAGTAAATAGCATTCTAAACCCTTTCCAATCAGGTTTTAGGTCTCACTATAGTACGTGCACAGCCCTAGTTAATATCACAGATGATATTCGTTCTGCTATGGATAATCGACAGATCACCCTGCTATCCCTTCTTGACTTTAGTAAAGCATTCCAAACAATAGACCATGAAATTCTGATTACTAAACTTTCTTATTTCTATAACTTCTCACCGTTAGCCCTATCATGGTTCGAATCCTATCTCTCACATAGAAAGCAAAGAATAATCACTAACGACACACATTCAAACTGGATACCTGTTCCATGTGGTGTCCCACAAGGCAGTATTTTAGGACCGCTTCTTTTCTCTCTGTATATAAACGACCTGCCTAAA
>JAGDQP010033066.1:0-20896 GCA_022664845.1 Lepisma saccharinum
TATATATATATATATATATATATATATATTTATATATATGAATCCACCAAAGATACATTTTGGTTGTTAAACAGTGTAATTAATAAATTTATTCTTCATGGCATATTTATTTGAGATCCCGTTACAGTTTGAAAAATATGTAGACCTATTATATCTTTCTAAATACTAGTTTGCTATTTCTTGTCTACTACCTTACTTAAACAAAAGTATACTTTACATTTCAAAGCATTTAGAGTGTCTCTAACTTTCGTTAACTAGATAGGACGTTTCGGTGTAAAGATTAAAATTTTTACACCACGATATCCTCACACCTAAACATCCGTACACCGAAACAGCCGTGCACCCAAACGTCCTACACCCAAACGTCCTGCACCGAAACGTCCGGCACCCCATATATTCCATTTGTGTGGTGCATCAGGTGCATGTCTTCAAAACAAGAACCAATGAAACAAAACGAAGGCCATTTTCGTATTCAGCGACGTGAAATTACTATATATATATATATATATATATATATATATATGAATCCACCAAAGATACAGTTTGGTTGTTAAACAGTGTAATTAATAAATTTGTTCTTCATGGCATATTTATTTGAGATCCCGTTACAGTTTGAAAAATATGTAGACCTATTATATCTTTCTAAATACTAGTTTGCTATTTCTTATCTACTACCTTACTTAAACAAAAGTATACTTTACATTTCAAAGCATTTAGAGTGTCTCTAACTTTTGTTAACTAGATAGGACGTTTCGGTGTAAAGATTAAAATTTTTACACCAAGATATCCTCACACCTAAACATCCGTACACCGAAACAGCCGTGCACCCAAACGTCCTGCACCGAAACGACCTACACCGAAACGTCCGGCACCCAAGTTTATGAGATATGTACAAAATAAAGAATACCGATAAAACTGGGGGATAGATTTGTGAGGACTTGAGAACCCCCTAGCCCGTTTGTAGTGCAATCCCAGCGTACAGGCTTTCTCTACCTGAAGTGTCCCAACTTTTTACTTTTGAAGCTGGCAACCCTAGAAATAATAGAATATTGCTGGTGTTTTAGACAATACGAAAGTATTTAAAAAATCGAGGATATTGTGCTTCCTTCTTCATGAACTCTTTAAAACAGAAAGATGCTAGTAGTGTTTAAGTATAGGCGTATTGGTTGACTTCCGATATACAAAATTTGGGAAACATTTTTTACACTACGCGTCATTATGGGAAATACTGAGCGGTGTGGCTTACAATTAAATTTTCGCTTTTTAACTGGGATATCATGTGTTCAAATCCAGCACGAATCTGCGATCTTTCTCGTAATATTCAATCACACAAGTGGATCGTGGAATAGAACCATACGTTGTGGGAGCTTTTCTCCTGTGTTCTTCAACAGTTACAACGGAAATTCAGGAAGTCTCATGTGAGTAAAATTCAATTGAATAATCAACGCCAATATTTTAAGGAAAGGTTAAAACTACTTTTACGCTTTTTGCAGCAAGATCATCATTACCTTGTACTTTATTCATGGGAAAGGGACTACAGAGGGTAGTTCCAGGCGTTATGTCAACCCGCCACACACAGATGTTCCCAGCAAATGGTAAAAAATACCGTATTCCTATGCCTTCGTTCAGAATATGCTTAGCATTACATATCCTTTATAGAATATGCTTGGTGTACACGTAAAACATGATTTATTAAAGTTACTAGAGAGAGAGAAGCGGAGCATGTAGGAAATCTCTCTTCATAGCGCTCTTTTTGGAATTTCAGGCACATTCTCAACGTATTTTCATATTTTATGAACATGTAATTTTGTACTTTCCAGGCTGCAATGCAGCAAGCTTTGAATATTCTAAATATGCAAGGAACGTTTTGGGAATATGGAAAAAGTTAATTAAGTTAGGAATAAATCAGTACCTGGCTGGCTGGAAAGGTACTATCCCAGAATAAAATTGTCGTGACAGAAAACGAAGAAAAACTCCAGTGGGAACGACAGGCCACAACAATTATGAGGAGTAGTCGCTACTGCTAATCCAAGAAGAAAAGATTTTAACGAACCTATCAGACAGTAGCACTCTTTGGTAAAGCCTCTGAGACGACTAAGTTATGCTCAGCTATCATATTCATCTCGCGCTTGTAAAACCACGGTACTAAGTAAATTTCAACACACATTTCGAGGGTATACGAAGGACGCACGTGTAAGATAACGATAAAAAAAAATACTGGTGTCTACACCACTTGGACGCACAAAAAACTTTATACTGGATTCAATTTACATATCAAAACAACATATGAAAAGTTTTAAAACCTTCATGTTCCTCTGCCCACCACTCCTATCTCTTCCGATAATAATAATAATAAAAAAAAAAAACTGGAAACGTTCTTGAGCGATGAGCCTCTGAACCTTAACCACTCCAACACTAATACTGACTGAACGATTTATGACCCTTGTTGTGATGGTGACGCAACATGAAAGGCGAGTAGCGATAATCCGACCATTACATTCTACCCAAAGAAAGAAAAAAAAAAACTTTCTTCATACGCAACGGGGTTATACCTTGATATTCACTAGAGGGATAAATGACAGACTGAAAAATAAGGTGTCTGAACTTGAGATAAAATGAATCATCATATCCTCCGGAAAACAAGAATATTCTCTCACTATCCATGTAGCATTTCCTTTCTCCTCCTTCCAAAGAAGTTAGTACAAGGACACGTAACAATGAGCGTTAAACAGAGACAAACCTCTGGGTGAGAAAAAACATTGTTCTTTTTCTTACATTCTTACGTGTACAAGACAGTAACTGGACAGTCTTGTAATTGGTGCTAATAATAATATGTTTAAGACCTCGGGGTAGCCGATAAGGTCTCTGTGCGCTTGACCACTGGTTCAATTCCCGCAGGGTCCATCGAAAGGAAGCACATTTTATTCATTCAGAAAATAATAAAGACAACAAAACAAACTTGAGAAACTACAATACTATAAATAGTGGGAATGAAACACAAGTTAAATTTACAATATTACTTCTCTTTCATAACTTTGATATGAGAAAATGAACAACGGAGATACGAATAATCCAAGGGACTTTTATAGTTCAACCAATGTACACAGAAATGTATCGGTACTGTCAGCCTGAGCCAAAGTTGCCTAAAGGCCTTAAAATAAATTCAAATTCCGGTACGGTGAATCATTGGAGAGAAAAAAGGAAAATGGTTCTAGTAAGATGATGGTAAAACGGTGAAAAACGAAACAATTGCTTACAATGTCCGGCATTGGCATGTACTCCCAAACCAAAATTAGAATCTTTGACAAAATCTCTCCTACACAACGTATAGGACAAAATCCGCCCTGCGAAAAAAATCATTCCCAGACAAAGATTTCCATGGAAATGAAACAATCTATTGTCCAATACAAATATTTATAAAGATATAAAACTGTATAAAAGTATTAGTATTACGAAGAGCATAGATATATGGAGTCATATATATAAAATGTTCGTTAGAGAAACAATTTGACTTAAATTTTAATATAACTGTACGTGCTTTAGGTATAGAAATGCCCTATTACCAACAACCGTAAGGGTTGAAGAACGTTTTTTAAGACTAACGTCATTGTTTTTTCATATTTATCCTATAAATTTCCAAGTATTTCTGAATTTACTTTAAAAATTAGGACGAATACACGTAATGAAAATCAAATTATCATAAATCTCAGTTAACACGCTCATCAAAACCTTAACAAACATATTAAGTTCCGAACGATCACTAGATCTGGTGAATAAAATTTTCCAAATAAAAAGTAACGAAATTACAATTTAGAAGCACATCAATGGAAAGAAAACGAGTTTAAAAAATCAGCTACAAAAACGAGGAATGCATTTTCCTTAAAGAAAAGAAAAGGAAACAGTGAAGTGTAAGAAGGAATTTGAAGACACCAACTAGTGGAACTTACTTATCGAGACGCCTGAATTCAACTTCAACCTCTAATCACCAGCAAATGACTCCATATATTAAAATTGCACGTCGTCGCCGAAGATAAATATTCTGGAATACCATAGAATTGACTATATTTGAACATTTAAGAAACACACACCGATTTAATTTATACAACCTGTCAAAGAAATATTCAGGTACATTTTCAATGCTTTTTCTTCTTTAAACAGAAAAACGGAGTAAAGTTTATAATTGTAATTTAGCATTATACAGTGGCAGAACCCTTTTGCAATTACAATTCGTATTATGTCATTATAGCATATATAATATAAGTTCAAACCTCATGTAAAAATATATTAAAATAAGAATTAACTTCTATTACATGAGCATATTTCAAGGTTTCATTCATTTTGAAAGTATCTACCTTTTAGGGGTAGGGGGATTTTGCCCTACGAATGCACTATCAAGAGAGATCTTGTCCCAGAACCCAAAATTATGTATCCGTCTTCCTATTTTGGCATCACTGGGCCACACGATATTTCCGATATTGAAGATTATTTTTTGACTGAAGAGAATTGACTTTACAATAAATAACAAATACCAATTTTCAGTTAACTTCACACTCTACATTGCCAGAGACTTGCATGGTTCACGAAACATCAACAAATCTTGATGTGCCAGTTTAGCCAAACTTCCCCTACTTGACGGTATTCAAAAAGTGCATTATCTTTTTCAGTGTTTATGAAGATGCAATCTTGAAAAGTATCTTGGAAAGACAATCGTTACTAAATCATAAAAATAAGAGATGCATTATGATAAATGCGATCTACTTTCATCACATTTTGGGTGATAATAACATAATATGACGTTAATAGTACGTTACATAGCATTTCACACACACACACAAACAAAAAATGTGCTTCAAGATTACCTAGGACACCCTACTTATACAGTGATAATACATTCTTTCCATCTTTCTTTTGTATCCTTCTTCAAAGAGTGCTATTGTCAGTGGGAAATTATACTTTTTATTTTTATTTTACAAGCTTCGTGAGAAGTGGTCCATTCCAAACAGTAACACCAATTATCTTAATATTCCATTACAATGCGCGCTAATCACTCATTCCCATTCTCACCTACCCACATCTACTCCAGTTGCCTCACAAGAGGTCACCGCGGTGAGAAATATTTCTTGGTCTCTCTTTTGTTACAACACTGTTTCGCGTGGGATTCCACTATTCACTATTCTTTGATATTCACTGTGTGTAGTAATAATTAATAATGGTATTAAATGAAGTTCAGAGCTATTATGAGATATGCATCCATAATAATGCAACTACTTGTCGGCAAGTTCCGTTTGTTTCATTGCAGTTTCCGCTACACATTTCGATTAAGTATACCATATTTCTAGCAGAAGTACTTTTATATTATTTATTGTTGCAACAATAAAGTTGAAAGATGAGCATTAAAAAGTTCTGTGAAAGCTCCGTGGTAGAGCACCAGCTCGGCAAGCAAGAGATATGGGTTCGATTCCCACAAACTGCAGCAATTTCTTCTCTTTCTTTTAATGGCTTTTCCACATGATTTCCACAAAAATAAATACAAAACTTTACGAAAAGTGTTTTTATTGTCGACGGGTAAGTGACACGAAAATGTTAACAGAACATTGATATCACTTTCATTGTTTTGATAAATTTTGGTAAACTTTATTTTATATGGGCCAGTCTAGTAACGGTTGACTTCGGCCCGTCATGTTCGAGTCAGAAGATACCCATGCCTCTGCCGGGACTCGAACCCGGGATCTTCGAGTCGTTGGCCTAACTACTTAGACCGCACGGCTACCCGGTCGGCTCATTGTCTTGATGCTGTGTTAAAATTTTCCTTAAGGTAGCGCATCTTCCCCCAATTACTTACTAATCCTGCGAATCCTAATCAACCATTTTCATCAGTTAGATATTCACATCAGATTTGGAACATCGTCTATAACACCAAGCCTTACTTCAAATAGCATAAAACGAAAACTTGCTGCAAAGCAGAAGAAAAATCATACGAATCAATTCTGTAGAAGTTGACCAGGTTTCAACACAATTCCTGATTCGGATGTATCGAGGTGTTCCTTTACTGAGATCTCCCTCAAGGAAATGCCGAAATGGTACCTAGAGTGTCTGTCCTGGCTATTATTTTAGTTCCCTATCTCTTTCTCAATTTCTCTGCTTCCCGAAGAAATTCAGCCTCAACTCCAGCCAGTCTTTGTAGTTCAACTGTTACTGCTGGATAGTGCCATACTTTACAGCAGGGCTGACTTTAGGTCGCAAATGCATCTTTCTTTCCGCAGAGTACCATCCACCGAAGTCTAGGTTACATTAGTTTACTTTATAAGTCACTAATAAAGAATTTTATACCACAACCCCCGAATAAGCACTTAAGGCAATAGCCTAGGCTATGCTATGCATACTATATTGAAAAGTGAATAAATAAAAAGACAAGACAATCTATCCCGGAAAGCTATTCTGTGGTGGATGCATAGAAATGTTTCCGCGTGTTACGTACACGGAAGGTCATTACGGAAGCTCCTTATTCACGAGTCCCGTACGTTGATATTTTCAATGACCTTTTATCTACATCAAAATACGTTTATTTTTATTTTTACACGCTTTTTATTAACTTACTTTGTAAATAATTATGTTTCATCTCTGGTACAAATCTTGCAACGTTAATTTAACTCATTTCCCGACGTCACACAATGATGAAATTTTGCACAGCGACGTAAGTCGGGTGACAATACAACATTCCATTGTTAGTTTCATATATTTCTATATATGTAAATATTTTAGAAAGATATTTTAATATATTGTTATTACAGACTTCTTTATTCTAAAATAAATAATACCCTGCACTGCGGCTGGGTTTGGCTGGTTGCAGAACACTTTAGGATTTGGACCACAAAAGTATGAACACCGAAATAACCGGAAAATAATAACAAATAAAATAAATTTAAAAAAAGGATTTTTTAAAAATAAAATAAAAAAAAACAAAAAAAAAGCTTTTTAAGCAAAGAAAAATGGACTAAAAAGTAAAAAATAATAAATTTATGAATCGGAAAAGAGCACCCACGCTTTTGTTTTCAGATTCATAAATTTATTATTTTTTACTTCTTAGTCCATTTTTCTTTGCTTAAAAAAGTGTGTTTTTTTTTAAAAAAATCTTTTTCTATCTTTTTTCTTCAATAACAAAAAGAACATTTAAATCTATCGGCGTATTATGCTTTTTTTTCACAATAGTAATTCCACTGTTCTACACAATTCTCAATTTGGATATTTTCTTACCGAAAATATTGCAGCCACCTTCATTTCAAGAATTTGGCAAAGTGTTTTTATATACATCGCACTTAGGCATGGTACCGAGACAGAGATTAAGGTCCAGGAATCGAGACGAGACCGAGACACTATGCATCGAGACTTACTCGAGACGTGACCAAGACCGAGACTTATCCCTCGAGACGAGACCGAGACTTGCATCTCGAGACTCTCGTCTCGATCTATAAGCTTTATTTTCACGAATATCGATAATATTAATTTAATGCTTTTGTTAATGTTGTTCCATACTAGAAGAAGTATTGTGACAATTAGTTTCATTCTGATAAATTTTATTTAACATGTTACATCGTAGTTTAAATACATGACTATAAGTCATATAAGTAATTAAGTTATCAATGTCAAACTATTTTCTGTTGTTTTCAACAATAATATAAAGTGTTTGTGATTGATTCGGGGACGGATGAATACAGACATTTATTTTCTTCTCCGAATTTTCATCCATGCTTTCTCCCTTATCGGTCTTTTACGTCTTTTGACCATTTCCCAAAATGTAACGCGTTACTTTTGAAAGCGAGTAAAGTAACTGGCTGGTAACGCGTTACTTTTTGACAGTGGGTAGAGCAACTTGTAACGCGTTACATTTTAAAAGTAACGTGCCCAATACTGGTTACAAAGGTCGTAAACATCACAGTATAAAGCGTGCGATGAACAGCAGATGACATAGAAAATTTCATTTACAGTACAGCCAAGCGCAGCGCGATGCTGCTGACAAGGTCAGTGAGCGCCCGAGCAGAACCGGAAAATTTCGAATGCAAGTGGCTCGACCGATGCAGCCGGTTTATAGAATGCCGGATAAAAGAGCGCCTACTGTATATGGAAACAAGTAAGTCGGAGCTGAGTGGCGCGGACACCTCAACTATCTTCTTAGCCCTGGTAGTTCCTGATTTGAAAGTTGTCGACAGACAGACGTAGAGGGGATATAAGATTGTACGTACATAGTAATGCCTTAGACAAAGTGAATTTTTTACATAATATATGCTTTGCTAGGATTGTTGAAATGGCATTTTAATCTGATAACACGGCTTATTTGTAATACCAATGTGCTTATTTCAGTTTATAAGATTCGCAATACGCTATTTGAAAGTAGCGCCTACCGAGAACACCACTCGTTTCTTTTTTGCTTTAATGTAAGCAGCTGTAATCCATACTTATGAATTGGTTCTTTTAACCACTCAAGAGCAGTATTGTAAACTACTTGATTCGTATAGCTGCGGAGTTCCGTAAATACTATTTTCAATTTCTTTGTATTTGATTATTTCCTTACACAAAAGTTCAAAATAAGTAAAATATTTGTCACGTACTGTATACTGTTAAAAATTTTGTTAACGTTGCTAGGAATTTTCAGTGAGGTTTCTAAGGATTTTAGTATTTCATGTTGTTTCACTGTAATGGAGGAAAACTCAGAGACTTTTCGTATGATTATCTGGATATTCTTCGTTTTCAGTTCTGCACCTGCCCAGAATGAGAAAACTATTTCTTATCGTAGCTGTACATGCAATGTTGATCAAGAGTTTGCTGCCGCCATTTTGTCAGTTCTTTTTTGGCAGAAATGGGGAAATTTTGAGTGAATGGGAATTCCGAACCCAAATAACAATTATTGCATAAAAGATTAAAATGTGGCATAAGTCGTGGGATCAACCTTGTTGATATCTTCGGGATTCAGCCAACATAATTCTAACACTCTATACTGTTATCTTTTAACTGGAAATTTAGAGTTGTCAGAACGACGCTAGATTTTTCACTAAAGAACCCATGTCAAATCTCCCTTAGACTTCTTCTTCTTCTTTTACTCTCAACATTCCTGAGAACTGTATGACGGATGCCTTTATTAGTCAAATTACTGAAAATTCCCAGGTAGCTATAGTTGCCTAGCTTTTCCCAGGAATGTTTCGGAAAATTTTTAACATTGTACGTTCATTTATTTCTATAAATCTGGTAAAAAATTTCGACTGAATTTTTTATTTTTAACTAACAGTTATTCAGTCAATTTAAATATAATTTAGAAATAGCAAAACTTAAATGATACGTATACCAATTTTGCAATTTATGGTATAACATGGATCCGTTCCCATAATATATTTTTGTGTCTCACTTATTGGTATTCTATATTGTACTGTTTTTCTCTCTATTTCCGAATATTATTTCTAATCTAAACCCCAACTTATATGTAATAAACTATGTTAACATATTAATATTCTTGTTCTTGTACTGAGATCCGAAAGCCTGCATACCCATTTCAAATAAGTCAAGGGACGGCAACTTTTTAAAGTCTATCGTCTTTCGAGACTCTCGAGACAAGACCGAGCGAGACTAACGTGTCAAGACTCGAGACCGAGACGAGACTGAGGTTTACAATTGAGACCAAGAACAAGACCGGAATTTTTAGATCGAGACGAACAAGACAAGACTGTCCTAAAACGTTCGAGACGAGAACGAGACTAATGCCAGTCTCGTCTCGTCACGATACCAGCCCCAATCGCACTGTATAAGTCCACTACGTAAGTCATTTTATTTCCTTGCCTTTTAAGCTGACTTCAACAAATATGTTTATTGCTTGATTTTTAAATGTGTTTCACACTAAATAAAGAAGTAAAATATATTGCTGTACACATAATGTATCGATACGATGTATAATACTGGGTGGTTCATATACAAATGAAAATTATAAAAATCTCAAGTAGTGAGTCTAAATTTACAAATTACGCATAGCAGCTTAAGAACTTCAACGACTCCGGGCGGGCCTCCAGGTAGCGGGGAATGGCAACTGAAGTTTCAAAATGAACACACTATGAATTTATATTTTTAGATTTTGTACGTTTACTGAAACTAATAAGACATGGTTCAGGTCACATGACAGTCAAACGAGGCCAATCACCTACCGTCACAGAGTGATCAATTCCTTTTTGGTAGACAGTGTGCCTCAGCAAGTAACGACGTAAGCCATGTTAGCTTAGCAACTCAAAATGGAATTTGTATCCAAAGAAGGTACTGAGGCAAAGTTCGTAATTCAGGAGTAACTGAGAGGAGATTCAGGTTTGTCTCCTGCGCAAGACCAATTCTACTACAATAAAATGCACTCCTTTTGGGAGGAAATCCTTCTGTACTTCTAAATCAATCATTGCTCCAATACATTCTGTGATAAGCTAAGTCGACACGGTTTGAGTTATTACTTATCGACATTACATACTTTGTAACGATGCCTCGCCAAGTTTGAGCACCTTTAGATGGAAAACTTTCGCCTCTCGAATTTCCTCAAAGGAGCTTTTCATTTTCGTGATGTGAATAACCACCTCTTGAAATTTACACACTATTTCAGGAATTTGCTGTAAAAAACAAATGGATTGTATAAATATTTATAACGTAATCTGTCTTTAAATCTCCGGATAAAGCGTCTCGGGTGGAAACGGGTAGCAAAGGTAGTGGCTGTCTTTTATTGTAAATACCATCCCAACGTTTGCCTGCTAGGAAGGAGGAAAGCTGTTAAAAACGACAGTTTGGATGGCTGGCGTGAGGAGGGTTTGAACCGGCGCGACCTCCTCAGTGCTTACCGAAGTCAACGACCTTCGCCACTACAGAAGTTGAGTTAATCAACAAACTATACATCAAGCAAAACATCTCTGAAAAAACTGTTCGTATACTGTTCCAGTCGGCATCCGAAGCGGAGGTCGTAAAAAGCAGAACAAATGTGACACATGTAGGTGCAAAAGGCCATCGATGAGAGTGAAAGCCATTGAAAGTAAACAAATAACCATAACGTATGCATATTGTATTTACATTCTACACATGTTTTCCGCATTGGAAAGACTGGTACGTAAGGCTAAATGAGGGTAGCATGAAGTATATTCCACCACCAAGCCAGCCTGTTACCAAACAAAACCTACTCATGAATGCACAGTTACGTTCTGCTGGTGACTTGTATAATGACAATGTATTCTGAATTGAAAATAAGATGTTCCATTGTTTTGTTTTGGGATGGAATGTTTAGAAGAAAAAAAAGAGAGAATATATATGAACTCACAGTACTGATGCAGAACTTTGATAAAAGAGTTGCCAACCTGATTCCTCTGCCTTGTTTGCTTGTTGTTTTTTTTTCATTGTCTGCTAGAATAAATTTATGTTTCATTTGTTTATGATTTATTAAAAATAAAGAATTATTTATTTCATTTGGTGTGCGGGTGTACTGTTTGCTGTTAAAGTATATTAAAAGTATCTCTTGCCTATCTCACGCGTTTCTCATCACTTATTTAGCGAACAGCCGTAGCCCAGTTGGTAGGGCATTGACTTCGCATTCGGGAGGTCCTGGGTTCGATACCAGCATCCGACTACCCTGACAGGTCTTCCTCAGTCACACCAAAATGCAAGTTGGAGTGAAGCATACCTACTGAGCAGAGTGAAGCGAAGCGAGCATGCACAAATATATTAGTTTCGCACGGCCCTAAAGCATGATTAGACAAAAATCTCTGCTCCGTTCAATTCGGGATGGGCATATCGTTCAGGATCCCCATTACCCGGATCTTGGAACTGAGGATCCGGATCAGATTCTCGGAACTGAGGATTCTGATCTTGGAACCGGATACCCTGATTCAGATCTCGCAATCGAGGATCAGGACCTTGGACGCGGGTATCTAGTTTCTCAGAACCGGTTCCTTTAGTATTCTGTTCCGCTCATCCATAGTTGTATGCTTAGTGTGCGGCTAACCTTAGAAACTGATTACCGACCGGGTAGCCGTGGGGTCTAAGGCATTAGACCGACAACTCGAAGGTCTGGGTTCGAATCCTCGAAGGTCTGGCCTGGGCAGGAGTAAGGAAGGATATTTGTGAATTTTAACTAGGTATAAAGGGTCGAATCGTGACGGGCCGGGGTCAAAAGTTATTAGACTGGCCCATATAAAATAAAGTTTATCAAAGTTTTTTTTCTTTCTTTGTTTAGTAACTTATTAAATTACCTTGGTCACACAATTAACTTGCACGTTAACCCATGTTTTGCTTGTTTACTACCGACGGAGAAGACACGAAAATTGTTTGAACAAAGCTACTTTTTACAAAACTTTTTTTTTATTATTTAGCCCTGTACGTATGAACTAGAGCAATGAATAATTGTGTTATCCAAAAATAAAAATGATATGAAACGGATATTCCACTCAACAGCTGTGCACTAGTGAAGTAGTAGAGACATGTATCAGTTGAAAAACTCTTCATCCTTCTCGCGACTCCGCTTACGTCCAATTACCAAGTTCATTGAACAAGTAATTTTCCCCTTATGTTATATGAGAGAAACCATGACCTTAATTAAGAATCAATGTAATAGAACCTGCGATTATAAAACTATTTCCTACATGTAAAAGAAAAAATCCAACACGAAGTTCACTATTAATGTAATTTGCTACGTAATTACAAGAATGCAGTTTAAGAAAACTTCCGAATATTTTTTAAAAACTCGATCTTGGGAAGAACAGGTTAAGTATTTTATTGTTTTCCTTTTCTTACCATTTACGAGTTGGATATGTCTCTCCGGGCCTAAGCGAATAACGTACCTCGACGAGTACTCCTTTGAGGGCAGGGATTGGTAAAGTGTCGACCAGGGGATTAGTTTATGGGGGTAAGGGTGTTTGACATTTATTTCTTGATCAAGCTGAGCTCAAGAACATGCCATTGCCACACCATCTTGTTGCTGTGGTTTAGAAAAAAAATAAAATAGAAACGAACTCTCGATTTAGCCTATATCGATGATCTATACCTGTGATTTCACAAGAATGTTCTGTATAGCCACGCCTCCGATCCACATAAAATATATCGTTGCTATGGACATGCTGTGACGTATAGTCATATCTCATACCCAGGGTCGCTAAATTTCACTTTTTGAAGTGGTTGCCTACAAAAAGGAAGAGGGAGTAAAATAATAACGGGGTAACCTCTCTTGTAATCTATCCGCTATTCAAAGCCTAGTTCCTAGTCCAAACTCAAACTTTCAAAACATAGACTACAGTGACGGAAGGTCCAGACTTCCAATCACCCGTGGGAGCCCGGTGCAAGTTCAAGCCCTCCTGATCTTGAACATTTTGCTGATGTTTTATCTGTTTTCCCCTCAATTAAACCAGGTGAAGTGTTCCAAGCTGAGAAAAGTATGAGCCATAACAACCACCATCCCCAAACAACAAGGGAGGAAAATGCCAGGATAAAGTTTAACTTCATGTCGTCCATTTTTCTCGTTGGCTATGAAGTTACTAAAGTTGCACATTCTGCAGTTTTTAACGGGGAAAATTCAACCAAATTCCACGAAATTGTCTCTGAATTCCACATTCCATGATGACCTTGTTCATTACTTCATATAATAAAAAGTCCGTTACACTTTTCTAGGAAAAATAATGTATGGTTAAGAAAAAGAACAGTACATAACGGAAACACTAGCCAAGAGTGAATAATAAGTAACTTCAAGGCAGGGGGCCTACACGAAGACGAGTTTGATCCCAGTCGGGTGTAAAGACAACGGCTACATCCAAGCCTTTTACTCCGGGGTTGATCTCTTATCTTCACGGGCATGGTCCACAGAGTAAGTGTGCAACTGACAGGAAGAAACAGGTGTTCATAACTCAGCCAAAGGAAGGACGAGAGAAAAGAGAAAACTTTGAAAAAAAAAAAAGAAACAATCCGAAAGATTCCTCCTTTTACAATGTACCTTTTCTCAGCTCGCCTTGTCAAGTCAGTGACACCGTTATTTTGCAACTATTGCACTGCTTCATCAAACTGTATTCATTATATTTTTGTGTTTTAAAAAAATCTCGGGTAAAAGAAAAAAGTAATAAAAAATCTCTACCTCTAAAGGCAGACAACCAGAATACAATAAACAGTCAAACAATAAAACCACCAATTAAGAAGTCTTGACAGTGGTTTCTAGTTGAGCACCTCGTATCAATATTTTATTTACGTTCTGAAAACGCGTTCTCTACGCCAAGTGATCTTTCGTAAGGTGAAAAAAGGCAGTTTTAAGATCGTAGTTTAATTCACCAGGGAAACAACGAATGCAAGTTTAGTTAAACACTCATTTTTACTTTGGTTCTTTTAACTCTTTAGTTAGATAAGAAAAGTACTAAAATTAATAGCATAACTGAACATGCGACTCAAGGTTTCATATCGACAATCTGCGAAGAACTTACTTAAGCATCTTGTGACCACAGACGTTACCACGCTATTCGATGGAAAATCCTTAGACCAAGGATTCCGCCACGATTTTCGGTTTGTGGGGGTGGGGTGGGGGTGTAAAGTCAAAATTGAGAGGGTGTAAGTGGAGTTTTGCATGTGGTTTCTATAGATTTTACTGTAAAATTTTTAAAGTTGATGTGACCTCCCCCTCCACATGGGTATTATGACGGAATCACTTCCCAAAACGAAAGTATTATCTCCAAAATTTTCTTCTGGTCCATAGTTTGAAAAATTAACGGCGAATGACTGATAAAGTGATAATAGCAAATAAACCGACGTAATGTTATTTAAAAATAATTTATACCGAGTTGGCAACAGTGTTAATCCGAAAACATAACATTTTAACTTCTAATATCCAACCTATTGATATCAACTGACTTCTAACATTGTCTATGATTTATCAAGAAATACGTATTTTACTTACGCATTGTAAAAAGATAATTTTGGACTCGGAAGTACTGGCCTTCAGTCTTCAGGACAACTGATTTTACTCCACTGTCCTACATGTCCACGTTTCGATGCAGCTACCGCTCATACAATTAATTTTATTATCCACGTTTCGAAAGCATCAAAATTTATTTTCGTCACTCGTACAATTCATCGGCCTGAGCCATAGATACCAAAAGGCCATAAATAAATTTTATGCCATATTTTCGCTCAATATAACAATGAGAAATAAGTTTAGGAGAAGGTTCAGGGCTCTTGGGGAGCGGTCCATGGTCGGTTTTGGTATGAAATGTGTAATTACTCCTAACATTATGCAAATTTTACATATAAATTGGAATTTGGGAGGGTCTTCGCACCAGCACCTTAAACTGTCGCTGTTTTTGCGAAGTGACGAATGTTAAAAAATAAATATTCTTTTAATTGCTGTACTTGAATAAAAATATACTGAACTCATTCCTCACGAAGCGACGAACGTCTATTGGTTCAAAAGATACAACAACCAAACAGTACGACGAACGTGTTCTAAATACATTAATTTATTTTACACCAAAAGACGAATGTACATCTTCATTTCTCAAAACGGAGATTTTCACATTTGTCACTTCGTAAAAACAGCGACGAAATATGTCACTATGACAATTTGTCACTATATACTATTAGTATGGCAACGGAACGGAATATTTAAGTATTCTTTCTTGAGTATTGCCTTGAGGCAAGTCACTCTAATTGCTCTCTTTACGGAAATTTATCATCACCTTTTAAGAATAAAAGAAGGAGCCTTAGACACATGCATGTAGAGAATATCACACATATATAAGAAGGTTGACAAGACTTTCTTCTGACCAAGCACTGAAGTAGATCGGTCACACACGTGCATACAGAAAAGTACATACTGAGAGCCAGCCAACAGTTGATAAGAGAATCAACCAAAAAAGAGTTCCCAGGACATTTCCTTCTACATCCGTTCTTGTCCCCTCTTTCCCCGTTCTCTTGGACGTTATATTGTTCCCACCTGCCTTGTGTTGTGTGTGCAGCAGACTGGAACGCCCCAACTCACCTGCATTTGGGAAGCTTTAAAACAGTACTACACTAAATGGTCAGAGCTTACGTTTCTACCACTATCAGGATTTCCACGCAAAACTCATGCAAACAAGATCTCTTCTAAAACAATCCAGAATCCAAAAATGTGAAATCCATCCCTAATGTGAATAAGCTGTAATAGTAATCAGAACACTATTGTACTATACGGCAATGAAACAAACAAAATTACATATTGGAGAAAGTCCATCCATCACAGAAGCGCGCATGCATTTTGTTATCGGTGCTACCCAGGGATGTAATGGTAATTTTTAGGTGGGTATTCTTATCGCTCGTTGTAATGAAACCTTTCGCTTATTATCCCGTATACCTGCGCATTTCATACATTTTAGGTGGGTATACGGTAATGCCTAAAAATTGAGGTGGGTGTCGGACGTTTCGGTGCGAGGATATCTCGGTGTACTTTGCACCGAAACGTCCTACCTAGTTAACAAAAGTTACTGAAAATGCTTTGAAATGTAAAGTTTACTTATGTTTGTGTAAAATAGTAAAAAGACATAATAGACCTACATATTTTTCTACCTGTAACGGGATCACAAATAAAGATGTCATGAAGGATATATTTATTGATTACACTGGTCAACAACAAAAATATATCTTTGGTGGAACCACATTTCTTTAGTAATTCCATGTCGCTGGATACGAAAATGGTCATCATTTTGTTTGATTGGTTCGTGTTTAAAAGACACCAACTTCCCTGATGCAAGCACACAAATGGAATATATGTGGTGATTTGAAAGTAGTCGGTATTGTAAGTTGGTCTCCAGCAGGATTATACGAAGTATTACTGCTTCCTTTGCGAGTGGAAAAGCCGTGCTAAGTCATAATTCATACGTCATAACTTTATGAAATGAATGAATGGTGTCTAAGAGACTACTTAGTGCCAGATGTGATAAACGGTTAATTCGAGCTAGTAGTGGAACCAAGCACAATACTTTTACCACCGTTACATATTTCGTCGAGTATATACAATTTTGATTTAGCAATATACAATTTATATTTTGAATATTTTTTCTGTTAGTAAACTAAGATTCTTCTTAAGTATCATAAATACCATGGTGTTCCTTACGGTGTATCGAAATTCGTACAATTTTAAAATTCACATAGTTCATAATCTATCTTTAATAGTAAATATGGTTTATCCGGAATTTTGTTTATCTTGAACGGGTCCAGTCCCATCAAGTCCAGATAAACGAGATTTTAGTGTAATAATTGAATGCTATGTATGTCCGAGAACTGAACCCAAAACCATGTGTGTGCCAGGAGTATGCTGTACCATTTTTATTCATGAGATTACAATAACGATTACTTTTGTTGTTCTACACTATTATCGATTACGAAATGTATCGGTTTCGAGTATATAAATGACCAAACCAAACCAACTATATAACTCGGATGTGTTATGCAAAGCAGGGGGTGTCCATTACTGGTACGGGAAAGTCAGTTTTAATCCAGTTATGGACACTCACTATTCATTACTGAGTTGAAATAAAAATCCTTGATTGATTGAGTTGTTATTAACGTCCTAAGCGAGCTGATGAGTTTCTAAGTACGGAAGTTTTGGTAAAGTGGGCTCTGAACCACTCCGTTCAACAGCTCTCACGGGAAATTGAACTAATGAACACGCGGGCAGAAAATGAGCGTGATAACTCCGCAACTCCGAGGCGAAATCATAATTCTGTTGGTTGCTTTATTTCAACTTGGGAAAGATTATTTACGCTTCATGACTACACAGTATAAGTTTATCAGGAAATTTTTTTTGGTCCCATTTTTTCAATGATGGACGCGGGGATGCCAATTAATGAAATGATTTGTTTTAATATTGGACATTATTAACGGCAAGTTAGAATTTGCATTTTTATGGCCACAAGGAATCTATGGCTCAGACCGATAGGATAGGGGAAATGAAGCGGAAAGGAATCGGACAGGTCTAAATTAAAGGTGTCATTAGGCCATTTGCCTGTTATGACTGAAGTAAAAATCATTAAAACCTCAGTAAGGATGGTCGATAGCTGTTTTCGAACACAGAAGCTTCGGAATGGTCATTCTGTGGAATTCCATGAAACAATAAGATAATCGAAGAACAGCATTAAACATATAAACTTGTTTAGTACTCATGTTCGAAACATCAGCAATGATTACTTAAATTATTTTGAGTTATACACAGTACGTCCATTACTGGAACAACCAGGGTTTCCGTGTCCATCACTGGTACAAAAACCATGTCGGACAAAAAACGTTATTTTCTCTCAAATAGTGTATGTTGACGAAAGTAATGGGTAGAAATCACTAGAAGAAAGCCTGGAGACCGTGTAACATTCCAATTTGATCAATACATTTAAACTGTATTTCAGTTAAAAATTATAACGGTGAAACGTGTCTTTAAAGTGTCCATTACTGGTGCGTTTACCTTAAATATTTTAACTTTTCTACTCACCTACGTAATTTTATATAGCTGACCGTTTCTAATTTAAAACTCCTGATGATGACATTTTAGAAGCCACGAAAATCCGGGTACAAAAGTGATTGCTTGGGGAATAGGTGAAGCAAGTACCTGTTTATTGAGAAACTTCCTTGTCATTATGTTTACTAATTTTCGACTCTGTCTCTGTCTGTCTGTCTGTCTCTCTCTCTCTCTCACACACACACACAAACACACACTCTGTATATACAGGGTGTTGATGAACTACACCGACAAACTCCTGCAGGTGATTCCTTACGTCAAAACAAGACGACAGTTCCTTTGACATATTTTCGAAATGTGCATAGTTGAGGAACTACAGACTGCCGAAAGCGAGGGTAATGAACTTTAAAGCTTCATATTTCTAATACGACAAACAGTAGAGCTGATGCGGTATGGTACCGTCACAAGATTCCTCAGGCCTCACTGAAATAATTGCTGCATTTAAAAAAATCACCACTAGTAAAGAATAATATTATGGTAGGATACATATATTGAGTGTCTTGTCACATTTTAGATCCGTAGTCTTACATCTGAATTTAATTTGAAACGCCACTTTAATGGTTACAGTACCGACTCGTCATTAATATATTTTGCCCATGTGTAGATGAATATTTGTAGAGAGATTTTGCGCGCATTGAATTATTTTGAGAGAGTTCTATTTTTTAAATAAGATGAATTACACTGTGATTTTTAGTTTAAGATCCCATGATAGCTTACTTGAGCAGAAAAGGTGACAGCTATCGACACATGAACGGTCATGTATCTTGTTTAATTTTGATAATGATTTTTTTCTCCCAAACTATGAACAGGCCAGTTTTTTTTTTTTTTTTTTTTAATATATATTTATACTTTACCATTCTGAAGCTGCTCCGCCATTTGATCATGCAGGTAGCAGAGCTGATATAGGCTGAACTTCGCAAGCTTAAATAAAACCTTTTCCACGTTCAATCGTTCTGAATCATCTGTGAATAGTAATTTGGAAAAGTTAGGAAATTGGCTTTAGCTAAATGAGTGGGAACCTTGCAAAGCTATCACTAAATTTTACTAAAACTAAACCATTTCGAAATAACGTAACAGTTTGCGTAATTTACTATTTACTTATATCCACCAATCACAGAACAGTTCCAATTAAAAGTTCATTTAGATTTTTCTTCTCTCCACCAATCGCAGGTAGTGCTAATTAAAAGTGCATTTCTATATATTTTTATTAAGACCAATGCTGCCCAATCATACCCTGCCATGAACATCAAGTTTTCTATGATGGAAAATTCTTCCAATTAAAATTTCACTTTCGGAAACTACAAACTAAAGACCTAAGAAGAGAGACAATAGAAAACAAACTTGTTAGTTACCAAATATAAAATCTTCATTCTTAATCATGCTTAGCTATAGCATTGCCACTGTTTATTATTAATTAAAAATCAAAGACACAAGTCCTAATTTTAGTTACACCCTGCTTTACATCCAATAGCGGTAGGCTATATTTTAATCCTTCGATTAGCACGCACGGTACTCCTTATATTATAGACTACTTTATTCATTAAAAACAATTACTGTCCTATATTTCCTCTCTTTATGATGATACACAAATTTCATTTGAACATAAAAAGTACTTTAAATTAACACTTTCATACACCGAAACGCCCTTACACCGAATCATCCTTTGCACCGAAACGTCCTAGACCCATACGCCGTATACCAGCGTATACACTCCATTACATTCCTCGTGTTACTATTTAATTTTAGAAAAACTAAGGAAAGCCAGAACTAAAGTGTCTAACACCATTTGAATATAATAATAATAGCACCAACAAGGTATGCACACAAAAGTTGGTAGCCATCCTAGCGTTGAATCCAACCCCGGTCGCCCGACTGCTTGTCGAGTAGAACTCTCAGAGGGTCGGGTCGGGTTTGGTTGTGACCCGATCCGAGTTGTACTGACCCGACCAGAACCGTGATCCTAGTGCAGCTGACCCGACCCGTGATCGAGTTGTTCTGATCCGACCCGACCCGCGAGTAAATCTGACATGCCCCGTGGCCCGAGTGAGTCTGACCCGACCCGTCTTAGAGCACTACTGTCGAGTGTTTTATTTAAGAGAACGTGGGGAGAGCATTACTGACGACTGTTCAGCTCTAACGCGACCAAATTCTCTTCAGATTATTTGTTTCTCTGACTAGGCTTGGTCAGATCCGGACTTTTTGGTATCCGGACTTCGGACTTCTTTTTTCGGACTTCTAAAAAGTCCGAATCCGCGGACCATTTTGTCGGACTGTCCGAAATCGGACTCGGACCGTCCGAAATCGGACTTTTAGTTCGGACTCGGACTGTCCGAAATCGGACTCGGACTTTTCGTTCGGACTCGGACTGTCCGAAATCGGAGT
>JAGDQP010033067.1:0-20895 GCA_022664845.1 Lepisma saccharinum
TATATATCTCCTTCCCTCGTGCATTAACATTGTTCTATCATTAGCTAAACGTTGTTCAGCATTCAGTTAGGTTAAGGCTACGTTCGTTACTGATACGGTCATGGAATGAAGTTACTTTCAGTCATTTTTACTTTTTAATTTACTATATGAGAGTTAATTATATGAGTAGGTTATCATGAGAGTTGAGTTGCACTACGTCATATTACAACTCGTATCCAAATTAAATGAATCCTTAATCTTCAAATTATGGCTGTTTTCTTTCCTTTTAAGGTTACAGGTATTTCACAGTTATAATCATAACATGTGCACCTTATACTCTGTTTCTCAAGTACTTCTGATACGTACAGAGTACAAAATTCAGCAGGAGAAGGTTACAGTAATGAGTTACAAAACTGACAGGTTTTGAACCTTGCAAGCCTATAGGATTCTTTCAAATCCTTACAGGGAGTAAATTATAGATAAAGCCCTTCTATTTTTTTATTAGTCACCGACTCCTTTCTCCTTGAGGCTGTATTACGCACAATCGAGAAAGAACAATTATAGCAACGACTAGTCTGGACAAGTTGGGCAACCCTTCTTCAATATTCACAAGTATCCCAAAATCGTATTCACTGTCTCAGATAAACTCTGGAACTCCTGGAATGAGAATTTAATTTTTTTTTTATTGTTTGTTTTCGCATCTATATATTATGAGGACTCTTTTCCTTCATTCAAACAATTAATATTCAAAATGTCGTCGCTTTTAAGGCCAAACAACTTAACTCACATTTATTAATTTTACAGAAGAACGGACTTACTAGTCATGTCGCTGACGTTTACTCCCGAAGGAAAGTTAAAACTAATTCGTGTGGGAACTAAGTCATTTTATTACACACCTAGGGGATCTAACTCTAGAACATTTCTGATGGACATTACCAAATGATTAAATTTGACGAAACAAGGGGTGATTTCTCAAGGTGGAGGCTAAAATGTCATACATACAATTGCATCTATATATCTAATTAATATGAGTAAATTATTTTGAAAGTTTTCGAGAATAAGTATTTGTAATAAAATGGCATTAAAAATATAAAGGATGAAGCCTCTTTCACCCTTATATTTCTGTATCAATTTCGGGATTTATTGATCTTATCTTTCCTTGTGAGTGTCATTCCACGTCAAATCATATCGCCAGGCAAGGTAAGGTAAAGCTATTACCTGTATGATACGCACGCGCTGTGAACTGCGCATGGAGGTATGGAAGTAGCGCTCCACATTTTAGACCAAGTGCACGAAGTGAGGTGGGGTGGTCATTCCTACGCTTGCCCGCCTTTACCTTCCCAATGTGCCCAGGAGTACCAAGGACACACTAGGATTCAATTTTATAACATACTGAGTGCACTAGCCATGGAAACACTACGAGAAAAGTCTCCAGCGTCCTGGCCGGGATTTGAACCATGGGCGCCTGATACGTAGTCAAACATGCTACCACCTAAGCCACATATCGACCAGGTAACCCACCATATCTGCTTTCTCTCCAGTTTGCGAGTTCATCCTTCTTGTCCAAATGAAGATTGCAAAATATTTTAGATTTTTGCAAGAGCCATGTGGTCTGTGACTAGTTTAACTAAAAATAGTCATAATTTCTCACCTATATATCGTACTTCGATGGGACTTTTTTCAAATATTCTAAGATCAACATTTTAAAATCAATGTAGATACAAGTGATGTAGATACACAAAATATTACTATTAAAACTTAAAGATAAATTTTATAATGAGAAGAGCACCCAAAACTTGCTCTAAATTTGGTCAAGCACTGGAAACGCTTGTATGTAGAACAAGGCTTTCCGTCAGTGTTTTTGCTTTAAAGTTTCCAATTTAAGGGGAAAAATCTATATTTAAAATATTAATACCCCATTCAGTCACAATTTCGAAGTCTATTCCCTCAGGTAAGTAAAAAAGGTTTTCGAAAAAGTATATACAGTCACTTACAATAATAAGTGGAGGTTGGAATTATAAGAAATTACAGCTCATTCCTAAATGAGAATTGTTTCACTGTACGTCTAATAGTTACATAAAAAACTTTACAGTACAAATATGCGCGAAAACGTGGCACCCCAGGATATTCCTCCATTTGGAGGAAGAAACAATAAGTCGTTCAGTATCACTTAAAGAACCACGAGATGGATAGGCAGAAATTCCATTCACGTTAACTTCTAAGAGATAGGAATTAATGAAAACAAAATTAATATAATAATATGGATATCATTCAGGAATCGTCATTATGCACTGCAACAAACATTATCTTGCTTAAATAGAAACACACACAGAGAGAGAGAGAGAGAAAGAGAGAGAGAGAGAGAGAAAGCATGGGAGAAGACGGGCAAAGAGCGAAAAAAGAGGAGAAAAGAAGGAAAGAGGGAAATAAAAATAGCGGAAGACATGGAAATATATTAAATTTTAATGATTAAGAATACACAGTCCGCGTCTTTCCCCCATGCCCCCTCTCTCTGTTTCGTTTGTTTTCTCCCTTTATGGGATAAATCTGTTTCAGTGGCAATCGCGAACATCATTTACAACGCTTAATTCCTTGAAGAAAATAATTTGAAATCTAGACGGTGAATCGAACCAAAAACCTTGAGAATGAGAGTCTCACACGCTGACGAGTTAACTACACAGACCATAACAAATGTGTCGTTGAATTAGCCATTAAACTCGCAACTGGCAGCGAGTTACCCTCCTGTTTCATTTGAATTTTATTTATGCCTTTTGACATGTATGGCTTAGGCCCCTGGTTCCATAAAACATTAGATCTATAGATCAAGATCATGCATAAATTAATGCACAATCTTGAGAACTTACTGTTGCATCAACATATATCTCGTATTAATCCATGGTTAAAAGAGTGATTTTGTAAATCTACGAAACGAGTCCTAGTTCTTGAAGGATTCAGTCACACCAATAATCCACTCCCGAATGACATCTCGTAACATTGTTAAGAAATACACGTACAGTGTAAAATACAACTTCGAAATCCTTTACAAGCTCCGACTGTGGGTAATTGGTCAAGCCGTCGGCTTGTTGACTGAAGAACTCTGGTTCAAATCTTGTCGGGTACAAGTGATTTTTTTAAATACATTTCTATATTTTAATATTTTTAATAATTGCGTTCTTGCATCTTTCGTAGATTATCTAAAAATGCAAAACAACGTGACTCATTTTGACAAAATTGGATATTGGAGCAAAGGAATAATCCTTGGAAGTTATTCACAAAAGCTTCATTCACAGATTACCTTACACCCCCTGTTTCTACTACATTTATGGGGGTGGAAGGGAATCATTGAAAGTTGTTATTTAAAAAGTCACTTTGTGTAGACGGCATTTAATTGACTGGTAGGAGGCCAATCGAGAACAAGTTAGAACTAGAAATTGTGTTGTTTCCATAATTCAATCTGTCTGATGAAGCCAAGTAGTTCGTTGATGAAACTATTACACGTTTTTAGTTTTTTAATTAAATCGTATTGATTTGCTCTGCTATTCTTTTTATATTAAGTCTCTAAAAGCTAAACTTTGTCACGAAAAATATCATACTTGTTTTGTTGAGATCGGAGACCCACAGACAAACCGATAGTTTCCAATGAATACTATGCTCACATCATCAGAATAAGCTAATATCGGTGGTATGATTGTTATCGTGCTCGCCTCGTGCCTTGAGTCACGAGTTCAAACCCTGATAATTTCATTAAAAAAGGAAATTGGGTCCATGAGTTCAAACACCTGCAAACATAATTTTCTGTTTTATAAATTTTATTTCAAAAGATTTTTCAAATAATAAATTTTTGAAGTAACATTTCTGCTACTACTTATGACATATTACCACGATATATTAAAATTGGATTTAATCTTTATGGCCTGTAAAGAAGCACTTTGAATTGGCAATTAATTTGAATTCTATTTATGGCCTTTAGGCATCTCAGGCTCACGCCGAGATAGGGAAAGGGAGAGAATTCGTTAAGGTGTCGGCCAGGGTCTATAGTGAAGATGGAATTCCGATATTTGCCTGGTGTGACTGCGGAAAAACCATTTAAAACCTCTGTCAAGATGGTTTGCCGCAGGGATCAAATCCACGACTCCCGAATGCTACGCCAACGCTCTACCACTAAGAATTGACAATGAAGAATGAGAGGCGTCTCTTACTATTCCTGAAACCCAGTATATTAGATTCGTATACTCACTTCTATAGTATATGATTTGTGTGCACGTGTGAATTGATTTATGTCGTTTAAGCATAAGGCTCACCCAGAATAGGCTGGGGCAAAAAGATCCTGGAAAGATTTTTTCAGAAATATTTAAGGCCTTTAGGCATCTAAGAATCAAGCCGGGATAGGTTTGGGAAAGTGTGTTGGAAGGTAGACAACCTGGGTCTATTTTGTAAGCACCATGACAGTGTTTAGCTGGTATTGAAAATCTTGGGGAACCTCAGTTAGGGGTAGTCGACCGCTCTAATCGATCCCAGGACTTTCCGAATGCTAAGCCAATGCTCTAGAACGTTTTTGAAATATTGTTCACCCTAAGCGGGCTTTACTTGTTCAATTTGATATACCCTTTTAATTTGTATAGACCGATATTATTAGAATTACGTTAAAATGACACACACAAACATTCATGCCCGAAGTATGCCACTAAGCCACGGCCTCTCCGTACTAGAAGGATGCAGCCAGGGTCTGTGTTGATGGTATCATCCCGGTGTTTGTTGAGGACAAAACATGGAAAACCCGTTTAAGGTTGCCACATTGTGCGAATTAAGGTACTTTTACAGGGTATTATATGTTGTTGATAACATAATAACGTGATAAATCGTATATTATGCATTATGCGTGTGTCCACATGCAGACCCCCACTCATCCCCTGTTAATTCGCATCCTGAGTTGCCGTAAGTTTGGCGCATCTCACTTGTGTGAATTCGAGTACACTTTACAAACTAAGGGGAGCCCTAGAATTTCCGTTAAATTTTTCACTTACGACAGCTTTTGTGAATAACTTCCAATTATTATTCTTTTGCTTCAATATTCAGTTTTGTCTAAATGGGTTACGATGTGTTCACATTTATTACTAATAATTGTTTTCTTGCAATTTTAGTGACCATGGGTTAGCGGAGGTTCGGCAAGATTCGGTTCGCACAAACAGATAGAAACAAATTTTGAAAGAAAGAAATAAAAGTATAAAGATACATAACCAAACCTCCCCTTATCTAACCTAGGGTCACTAATCTAAGATAATCTACGAACGATGCAAGAAAGCAATTATTAACAAATATAAACATATAGAAATGTATTTAACAAAACTACTTGCACCTGCCGAGATTTGAACCGGATTCTACACTCAACAAGCCGATTGCTTGACCAATTACCCACAGTCGGAGCTTGCAAAGGATTTCGAAGTTGTATTTACACTGTACGTGTATTTCTTAACAATATTACGAGATGTCATTCGGGAGTGGATTATTGGTGTGACTGAATCCTTCAAGAACTAGGACTCGTTTCGTAGATTTACGAAATCACTCTTTTAACCATGGATTAATATGAGATATATGTTGGTGCAACAGTAAGTTCTCAAGATTGTGGATTAATTCATGCATGATCCTGATCTACAGATATTTTGTTCTTACGGAACCAGGGGCCTAAGCCATACATGTCAAAAGGCATAAATAAAATTCAAACTTCAAATGAAACTTGCGAGTGTAATGGCTGATTCAACAACACATTTCTCATGGTCTGTGTAGCTAATGGTCAGCATGTGAGACTCTCATTCTCAAGGTTCTTAGTTCGATTCACTGTCTAGATTTCAAATTATTTTCTTATGTGTATCCTTAAGCGTTAAAATTTAATATATTTCCATGTCTTCCGCTATTTTTTCCTTCCTTCTTTTATCCTCTTTTTCGCTCTTTCCCCGTCTTCTCCCATGCTTTCTCTGTCTCTCTCTCTCTCTCTCTCTCTCTCTCTCTCTCTCTCTCTCTCTCTCTCTCTCTCTGTGTGTGTGTGTTTCTGTTTGATCAAGACAATATTTGTTGCAGTGCATAATGATGATTCCTGCATGATGTCCATATTATTATATTCCTTTTGTTGTCATTAATTCGTATATCTTAGAACTTAACGTGAATGGAATTTCTGGAGATTCGACGCTATGAGACCCAGCCGTCTCAAAGCGTCGAAAGAGAAATCTGTCACACAACGTCGAAAGCTGAACTGTCTCATAGTGTCGAAAAGTGACGGGATAAACCAAAGTTGCAATCGTCTCATAACGTCGAAAGATTTCTCAGTGTGTCTCATAGCGTCGAATCTCATAGCATCGAAAGAGAGATCTGTCACACAACGTCGAAACTCAAATAATCTTATAACGCAGAAATTATTTGACGCTATGAGATTGAATCTCTGTTACACGCGGCGTAGGGATTCTTGTTTGGGAATTTACTGTCACGCGCAGAGTTGCCAGATTGTCAATATTGAATATTCCTATTGAACCATTAGAAATTGCCTTTTTTTAAAAGAGATTTCCCTACGCCCTAATTTTCTACTACTCTCTTTCTTTTTACTACAACTACTATATCTATTATTAGTGCTACTACTACTACTACCACTACTACTACTGCAGCTGCTTTTTCTATTTTAAGAAAGGCTCTTCAAATAACATTCCATTGACTGTATTACAAACATACATTGTTGACTTTAGACTGCACAAGAACATTATTTGTAAATAGAAGTATCGAAATAATAATAAGGACTCACCCTGATAGTTAAAATTTCATTGTTCTTCCCATCACAAATTTTGAAAGAATGCTTTTTCTTGCAAAATATATTTTATCATGTTTTAACACCACAATCCTGTCTTGTATAACGTAAAAATAAATTAAACTGTCAGTGCAAAGTTTTACACAAAAACTGCAAGTGAATTAAAAAAAAACAACAAAGACAACCCGCTGGAGTGTGAAAAAGCTTTAGTTTCGTTTTCTAAATCCAGAACCCAGTTTGTTTTCTTTAATATATATATACTCCCTCACCCTCGTTTTTAAAAAGGAAACCTAGATCCCAATATTGAAAAGTTATTTTTAAATGCTAACTACAAAGACGAGGGAATGAAATTCTCATTCCATACAATTCTAAAAAATAAATGGAAATCCAGTTTTAACCAACCCAAGCATCGAATGCAAACTCAGGCGCTACAACAGAACATGATATTCTTACATATATATTAAAAGAAAGAGAGGAAAGAACTAAATCCATACCAAAGATGCCAAACAAAACTTTTTTCTATTAACACTATAAACGCTAATGAGAAGACTGGGTCATAATTATGAAATCTACGAAATCTACATCATTTTGTAAGCAAACATTTAAGCTTCAAGGATAACAACAATTGGAAATACCATCACCTGTGAGCTGCTTGGGGTTCAGAAAATCAAAATTACTTGTAAGACGCACAATTTTTTGAGTTAGAAATGTTACACAAGCGATTCTCGCAGAAAAATATCACTCGTACATCACCTCAGTTAAAAGTCCCTGCCCTACCCCCAAGAGAAAGAGAGTGTTAATAGAATTCCAAGGATCCGGGTTTCGGTCGCCAATGATCAGACTATAATAAGAATCTTCTTGAGCTTGTTTTTGTTACAATTGTAATAAGACGCTTTTCAAATGAGCTCCTCATGTGTGGTTAGTAGTCATACCAAGAATGGGAAAAATTTACTTTGTTTCAGGTGTTTTTATGTGTATCTGTTGAATATATATATATTACACTTACTATAACTTAGCACGCAACATATTTTGTGTATTTTGCTACTAACATCTTCTTTGTAACGTAAATAACAATATAATATCAGAAATTATAAAACATAAATATCGTGCGTGCCCCATTTTAAAGAACTGATAGAAATAGACATTTTGTCTTGTCTTTCGTGCACAATGTTAGTGTTCTATGGAATACTCGTTTCATTAAGAAAGAAATAATTACCTAGTACCCATAGGTTTCAACGTTCATTTTTGTTTCTCCATGTCCGGCAAGGCTCTTTCCTATCGGATAGTTTAAATTACATTTTTCAGTAAATGTCAACTAATGGCCCAACTAAAGTAAAATTACGTTAGGTTCTCTGTTTTGAAATGCTATTCTTTTATGTTTTTTGTGTTTTTTATTATTATTATTATTATTTCCTTCATACTACAAGAAACCATAAATATCTTTCCAGAAGCCAGGACATACGATAGTAATTTCTCTTAAAGAAAAGAAAATTCCAACCCTTGCTCGTTTACGCACACACTTTCAGAATCACACATCGCCCCCTCGACGTTAGTTGGGTGGCCTATCTTCTAGGCTTAGAGAAAAATCGTGCATAATAAAGTAGTGTAAAGATTATATTGGGCGTGATAGTACATAAAAGACAAGGAGAACCAACAACTCTTGTAGACTCCTTGCACAAGAGATACTAGAGGGCCTGGAGCTGTTGTGGCCCATGTTGCTTAGCAAAATATAACATTAAGAGATTATTGCCTTATAGGAAATAAATATACCATCCATATATTTTCTATTTTCTCCCCCACGTGTGCTTGTAGCACATTAATACAAACCTTACACTTCTTTGCTGGTACGGTGGCAAAAGTTTAAATTGGTAATATTGTATGCCTACCAGTGTCCGTAAGGTAACAACTAATGACGATAGACTTAATAAATCCGTTATTTTACCAATCGATATGCTTCCAGAACAAGCTGTAGAACCAAGGCATGCGCATTTTAGAAAATTCCGCCAAGAGGATACCAGTAAATTTTTATCGAAAGAAAACTTTACGGTGTAGATTCTGCAATCTTTCATACTTCTTTATTTAGACAAAATTATGAATGAACTCTTACCACAAGAAATGCACAGTTTACTCCAGGAACGAAGATTAATGGTAAGAAAACCGAATATGGAAGAAGACAATTACGAATAACAGCAACAAGTCACTTATAATAGTGTAAACGAGAAGATAGGGTCCGAAGTGACATCCTTCACGGCTAGCTAAGCTCTCTCTTTTCATCTCGATCTTGCGCTTTGTTTCAGCATCTTCCTTAAAACTACCAAGTTCTTTCTTTTCCTTTGCTCAACCAGAACTTCAATACCATCCCTCAGTATACAATCTCTGCTCAGCCAATATTTCTGACCAACTTCTTTTTCTCTTCTTTCTCCGTAGCATTTCTCGTCTCTCGCTTAGTGTCTTTAGCACTTCCCTATTAAGCATTTTCTGTGTCCAGCGCATATTTTCCATTCTTCTCCATGTCCACATTTCAAACGCTTACAGTTTTCTTCTTCGTTCTTTCGTAGACTCCACGTTTCTTCTCCATACAACACAATACTAAATTCAAAACGTTTAATTAATCTCTCTCTTAACTCTTTGTTCATCGATCCGCAGAAGAGATTTTGTATCTAACTGTACGCCTTTATTTGTCTCTGTGTTAATGTTTTTGTAATCGATCACGTTGTAAAATCTGGGGTGCCACGTGGATCAAAACCTGGATCTCCCCTGATCCTACCATTGGCATGTATGGACGGTAACAGCACCCTTAAAGAGAGAGAAGGAAGGGGGAGCTTCTAGCCAGTGTTAATATATTAAATCACCTTTGTTTTTACAAGATTTTTTAGCTAGCCCCTAAATTATGAAATTTCTTGAATGACAGAGTATGTTTTAAAAGTACTTCCAAATTCAAAGAATTAACTTTTTTTTAAATATACAGACCTGGTTTATATTACTCGTTAGAAACGTTCGGAATTTCAGAATTCCATAATTTTCCAGAATGGAAACCCAGATTTCGGAATCAGAATACTAATTTTTGTAATTTTTAAGAGTTGATTTCGGAATATCTTAATACTAGAATGTCCGTATTCTGGAATATAGGAATATTCCAATGTTGGAATTTCAGAATGTAGAAATTCCAGAATATTGGAATTACGAAAGCTTACAAGCTCTTAAATACGAATTAAGTCCACACTTGGGAATTATTATTATTATCTATGGTTTATATTACTAGACACAATCACGGTCTAAAGTGTGCTGAATAGTATAATAAAATTAATTTTATAACTTGAGCAATTTTAATGTAGCAATAAGTGAGTAGTCCATTACAAGTTTGGCAAGGTAAGTAGTTAATATTAACTTTCTAACAAAATCTCTGTTTAAAACAATACAAATTTAAATGTTTATCGTGGATTATATTTTCGTCCATAATTGTCAGATAGTGAAGCAAAACCAGTGATGTAATACATCAAACTTTCAAATATTTATTCGTTCACAAGTTCAAAACATTTTCCTGTCACTGTTGACCTTTTCTGCTGTCCATTAATGAGTATCTGGTGTGAAAGTATCTTGATAGCCTAGTGCTGAAATCTTGCAGATAATGTGTTGAAATTATGTAAATAATGTTCAAATTCTTCTCACTAGATGATAGAAACACTGTTCTGGTATTGTTCTTATGTAGTTATTAAAATATATGTGAGCTGATGGAAATAGAAAGTATCTAATCTCAAATCCGGTTCGATGAAATGATTAAAGTGCTTGAATTTTCTGCATTTTCGTTTTGGATCAGTAGAAATGGATCATCCATTACTTGGTCTCTAGTGAACGAAGTTCACTGGAAGTATTTATTCCTTTCATTAAGTGTAAAGTCTGTTTGAAGTTAATATTCTAAACATAAATGGTCATTCCAATTAGATGTGGGACTTTAAACATAAATGGTCATTCCAATTAGATGTAGATCTTTAAACATAAATGGTCATTCCAATTAGATGTAGATCGTTAAACATAAATGGTTATTCCAATCGATTGCAAACATAAACGAAACTGGTCATTCCTAAAGAGCGCAAACTCTTTTGATGAAACCCCAAATCGGAGTTTCCATTTTTAGGTTATATAAAATTTCCCTGGAAACAACGAAACTTACATTGTTGATATTGCGGATTGTTCCTTAATAGCATATTTTGTTTTTAACAAATTGGACACATATAATAATATATATACATATATATATTTAATAATGTTTAAACGAAAGACTTTATGAACAAAGGATATACACGAGAAAATGTTTTTAACTACATACAGGGTGGTAAGGTTACGGACCGACAAACTTCGGGAGGTGATAGTACAGTGAAAAATAAAGAAAAAATACTGAGGCAACGGGAGGAAATTCCGAGACGTTACGGAGCTACAGCCTGCCGAAAGCGTGGGAAAATGAACTTCAGAGCGGGTTATTGCGAAGACGAAAAATCGGAGAGTAGGCGGTTGAGAGTTAATTAGAGGAAACCACACCCGGGCTATCCAAAAATGCATATTGGAAAATTCTACAAGCAGGGCACTAGAATTTCCCCAAAGGACGTAGGGGATTCCCAGAAAGTCTTCCAAGATGGGTCGAAAGGACCACAAATGGGATGAGTTACCAACAGGTAACAATAATTCATGGCCGGCACATCGATATCTCAACGAGAATTAATGTTATGACAATTTTTATAAAATAATGCGTGGTTGCATATCAGACAGGGGTGATCATTAAAGTCAGTCAACGAGCGTTTCGCTTATTTATTGGCTATGAGAGAGATTATAAGTATCCAGTCGGATGGTGGTGAGTACGCATCTCAACAGCTGCAGTATAGTAACAAAGACGTCCTCGTTGGTCGAGTGGTCAGTGCTATCAGGTGTCCGTGATGTCTTGCATTGAAGCGCGCCTGCAAAAGAATCAGGTGTATGATTAAAGCGTAACAGCATGCAAAGGATGGACGGAGGGTATTAGTGAATAAAGAGGCATGTTCGGCTGGTTAGTAGAAACAACGCAATGTAATACAGTAGCCAAAGAAAGATGACATTGAAGAGAGAAAACAAACACGCCTGTGTACGATACATCAGGTGTCAACCTTTGCACGGCAAAACGTAGAAAGTTTTCCATACGATGTCACAAGCTTAAATAGTTCAATCTGTCTATTATACACAAGAAAAAATTCGTTAACGGGCATGACGAATTCTAGCTGCGTCGTAAACATCCAGGAGTAACTTTGTAGCTGGAGTTGTGGCCATTGCCGTCCGCAGCAATGAGAGAATGTAGTGATTGTATGTAGCAATGTGTAGCTCAGTATGTTGTTGGAAGAAACACTTGGCAATATCATACAAAAATAAGTTAGGGTTGTTGGAATGCATTAATGATCACAATGACTCGGACTGACCGAGATGTTAGTGTGCGTGCTTCGTGTCCCGGTCATGAGTTCAACTTCCGTCCGGTAAAACTTTGATATGGGCCAGTCTAGTAACTTTGGATTTTGGCCCGTCACGATTCGCCTTTAGCTGTTAAGTGCTAAAATCCACACCCATGCCCCTGCCGGGACTCGAACCCGGGATCTTCGAGCCGATGGCCTACCGTTGCAGACCGCTTGGCCACCCGGTAGGCAACTTCCGTCCGGGTCCCCTGAAAGAAGTCGTTCGGAGTCAACTTGACCACATATTGTATCGCCCTTACATGCTCACCAGCTCGTTTATAACTTGTATAACAATTCAATTAAGCACGAGACCCCAGTAGTGAATAGTATTTGGTCTGCTTCGCCTTTGAGAGGATTTCAGGACCTACACAGAAATGTGGATGGGTATAGGCAATTCTAGTACATAAACTACGATACATGAATCAATCTAATGCATAATCAGGGGAAAGGAGGGTAGCGACCACAGTCTTTAGTTACGGGCTAGGTTACGAGACAATGAAATGGCATTGACACTCCATCACATACAAATAACGTCCTAATGACAAATTCTGCATTTTCAACTATAATCTGACCCTCTCCGTTCACACTCGTGCAACGGACAGAGTCGCAATCGCAATCAAATCCGCCCCTTGACCAAAATACCACTGGTGCGTGACACAGGCTAACGAGCGTCAATACTCATACACTGGAGAATACACAATACAGCGTTCGTACAAACTAGCACGCACAACATCCAATGTCCCATAGTCGAGTTCCAAATCAGAGTTGCTAGAATGTTCAAATACCTCTTTTCAAGTATTTTACGATAGGTACATGTTCGTACGTTCCGACTCAGCTCGGATTCATCATTCTCTTGCACGTACTTTGTTTGCTTGTGTAGAATAGACAGATTGAACTATTTAAGCTTGTGACATCGTATGGAAAACTTTCTACGTTTTGCCTTGCAAAGGTTTACACATGATTTCTAGAACACACGCGTGTTTGTTTTCTCTCTTCAATGTCATTCTTCTTTGGCAGCTGTATTGCATTGCGTTGTTTACCAGCCGAACGTGCCTCTTTATTAACTAATACCCTCCGTCCATCCTTTGCATGCTGTTACACTTTAATCATACACCTGATTCTTTTCCAGGCGCGCTTCAATGCAAGACATCACAGACACCTGATAGCACTGACCACTCGACCAACGAGGAAGTCTTTGTTACTACACTGCAGCTGTTGGGATGCGTACTCACCACCATCCGACTGGATACTTATAATCTCTCTCATTGCCAATAAATAAGCGAAACGCTCATTGACTGACTTTAATTATCACCCCTGTCTGATATGCAACCACGCATTATTTTATAAAAATTGTCATAACATTAATTCTCGTTGAGATATCGATGTGCCGGCAATGAATTATTGTTACCTGTTGGTAACTCATCTTCATTGTGGTCCTATCGATCTATCTTGGAAGACTTTGTGGGAATCCCCTACGTCCTTTGGGGAAATTCTAGTGCCCTGCTTGTAGAATTTTCCAATATGCATTTTTGGATAGCCCGGGTGTGATTTCTTCTAATTTACTCTCAACCGCCTACTCTCCGATTTTTCGTCTTCGCAATAACCCGCTCTGAAGTTCATTTTCCCACGCTTTCGGCAGGCTGTGGCTCCGTAACGCCTCGGAATTTCCCCCGTTGTCTCAGTATTTTTTCTTTATTTTTCACTGTACTATCACCTCCCGAAGTTTGTCGGTCCGTAACCTTACCATCCTGTATATTTAAGGCGTAGTGCCCCTAAGAGGGTGGAAACTAAAATCATAAAATAACATTATCGCATAATTCCCAGTAATTTTCAGAATTCTGTTTGCTAACAAATTGTATCGATTCTCAGGTTTCCTGACTTCTTCATTAACCATAAATCAGAGAGGAAATGCGTTACATTGTACACTTCGCATCAAAAAAATTGCGACAGTGAATGCCGTGCAGTTAGGCAACCCAAATGGCACCTTCTTATCCCATAATCGTTTCTGGTAAAAAGACCTCCTCTTTTTCCTTTCCTTCGTCTCACCCAAACTAAAATCAGCAAACATCAAGAGCACATTTTTTTTTCAAAATAGACATGTATCACTATCGATAAAATTAAAGAATAAAAGCGACACGAATCAATATATAAGTTGATGAAAGGAAAAATTGAAACATACAATGAAACATTGAAACCGATGGATGTCTATTAGACAGAGGCAGAGAAATGAGAGAGAGAGAGAGAAGTGGTGAGAGAAGAAGAAGATGAAGAAGTACAGACAAAAATTTGGAATTTAAACGCAGTAATAAAATATTAAGTTCAGTTCCCACAAATCAAATCTAACAGCAAGAGAGAAGTGGTTCTTGGATTTAATATTTCTTCAGGGATATTCGAATATATAAAGGGTGTTTCAAAAATTCATTAAGTCACTTTCAAAATGGAGACGAAACTTGGTGCTCAGATTAAATTCTAATGATTTCCAGTGAAACTCCAGAGTTTTGAGACACATTAGGATAATGTCAAAAGCGTAACACACATGCTATGTTTGCGCGGGGGTCATTAAACATACTGGTTTGTAATACTTTGTAATCAGGAATTCTGCCAGGATTTTCAGATTAAGCGGTGCAAAATCAAAATTGAGAGAGTGGGCGTAGAGTTTTGCACAGTAGCTATCAACATTTGTCCGCAAAATTTTAAAGTTGGGGATAGTCTCGATGATTTGGAGCTGACAACCCCCACAGGGGCCCGGGTCTGGCATAATCACTGATTCTAACAAACCCAGTAGATACCGGAGACCATACTTTCAATTTCAGACTACTAATGCAAATTGAATATAAAAAGAAAATGTATGAATGATAATTTTTCTGCTTAATTTCTATCAGAAAGAGCCAATATTATAAGTCCAAACTCTATGAAAATGAATAGTTACAACTGTTCAAAAGGAAAATTCTCATGTTCCTTATAGTCATAGTAAACTTTACATGTTCCACATTGCAAACGGGAAAAAAGGAACACATGTAATAGTATGTTGATAAATTATAGGATGGAAACGAATTTAGCGCCAAACTAATACGAAATGAATTCTTCTCTTGAAATAGCCAAAAAAGGGGACCATTTCTCCTCATGTCTTAAAATTTATCTGTTCTGGACACGACCCTCTATATTCCACCTATTGCGAATATAACGTTCTAATAATTACAACACAAATAAACTAGTGTTTATAACAATTGGTACAAATGGAATGAACACGGCAGAGCTGAAACGGGTCACCGGTTTCTGGTCAAGTTTTGTAATGTGTCGCCGAGTGTAATAATAGAACCCTTTCTGACCTGCTGATTCGATTTAGATCTGATAACCCGTACGATTAAGTAGATATTTTAATTATTTTATTGCGTTTGAACAGTGTTTGTTTCAGGGGTGACCAGCAACTGAGATGTTACCCCGAGAACACGAACAATACGACGCCGAAATTGCCAGTTAAATAGATTTTCCAGACCGGGTCACTTATGTTTGGGTCTGGCCCTATCACCGGGTCACTGAAGGTGGCCAGGATTTGGCTGTGAAACACGCACAAACAAAGAGAGTGTGTGTAAAGTAAGAGAAAAATAAAGATAAATAGATAGAGAGAAGAAGAAGAGAAAGACGCAGCGAAGACAGGATAACAATACATCAAGAAAGAGAGGAAGAGAGAAGACCAATGAAAAATATGAAAACTACATTATCATTATGCTAAACAGCACACACACTGTTTACTCGGATTTTGACCAGTGATGCTTTGTAAGTTCTCCACAACCCGGAGATGAATTTCTGTTTGAATACTTCAGTGTATGCGAAAAAGAAACTGGCTGGGGATATCGAACCCAGGTTTTCAAATTCGAAGCCCAGCATGATAGCGATACTCAACAGATGCTTCTATCCAAAACGTGCTTAACAAATGTTATAGTGTTTCTTTCTAAGAATAATAAAATGAAAAGTTGATACTTCTGATCAATGACGTATTCTTAACTGTCCTGGTAATCCCCTGAGACTAGAATTGGACTTTCCAACCAACATTCGTAAATCGTCTTGCTCTCTATAGTGACTCAGGTGCTTCATTCCACAATTGGAAATATTCTCTGTTTTGTATGAGAAGTGATGATTAGATTACTCACGATCCCTTTGGAAAGAACCGTTATCTTGAACAGGGTTTGAACCCATCTTTGCTTGCTTTCGTACCGAAATGTCTAGTGCGTTTCCCCATCTCTATCTTGCAACCAAAAGATGGGAGCCATGAATTACTAAGTTCAAATACGTGGAAAATATAACATTCAGTATGTGTTACATTTTGTCGTGTGGTAAGTAAACACACGTGTACCAGGTATACATGTCCTTTTTGTCACGTCGAATTATAAAATTAATATATTATGGCAGTTTTAGGAACAAATCCAGTTTTGGGTAAGTATTACCACATTAAGATACGATCATTTGATGTCTTTTGTTTTATCGTAAACCAGCCTGAACGAAGCTAACATCGCCAGAAAATGTCATTTGCAAATGGAGAAGTTACAACTTCAATTAAAAGTTCTAATACACTTCGTGCAATATGACAAGTTGAACGTAACACAAATTTTAACTTTTTACAGTTTTTATTGTAAGTATAAAAAGACGTCACTTGCAGGCGAATATAACCTACAACTATAAGGTTTCCTACTCCAGCAAGTGCTTCAGGATTGAATTTTATTCGTCATGATATGTTTATATTACGCGAAAGTGTAGTATTTTGTAAATTTTCGGAGCAGACTTATTGACTGAAGTCGCCTAGCATCAAAAGTATATCCACATTTTCAACTCCTGTAGAATATGAAAAGACAAAATACTACATGAACTTGCAGTAATGTTAGCGGTATAGAACTTGTCTACATTGAATACTGTCCAGCGCAGCTCTCATGGCCGAAGTCTTTCAAGTTCTTGGTTATTGTAGTTTTGATGCTGATAAATGTTGGATCGAACCCCATATTTTCCAACATTTTTTTACTTTCTCCACCTAAGTCGGAAGTTAAACTTTCGTTGTCTATTAATTGTAAATGGCGTTTACATTTAAAATAAGACAAATGTTGGTTAAATTTATTTGCAAATGTTTATATAATGAAGAAGAGAATAAAGGCAGTACGCAAAGACAAAAACTAATTTTAAACATTATCAATAATAATTGCTACGAATGACTAAACAAGCAGCTGAGCTTCTAAATACGGCACATATATTTTTGGCTAAAGTCTGTTCCGAACCACTCTCTTCAATAGTCAGTCCCCAACGGACTTTGGCCCATGTTTACGCGCACCAAGAAATAAGTAAATATTTTGTGTAACGCTATACACAAGCTTATTCAGCAAAACCATGTATAGTATAGCTCTCGACTTTTATGTATATGTTGGACCAGGGTTTCTGAACCTGTGGATGTGGGTCGTATGTTGTGTGCAAGGGGGTCGCGAAACGAGTTGAAAAATAAATTTAATTAGTATTTGTAAGCTAAAACCAATAAATTTTTCAGATGGTATTTTATTTTACTTGTTTTCATAATTACTAAAGGTAATGTAATTAGTTGAATTGTTTTCTCTAATATAATTAGGATATTTACTACCGAATAGAGCAAATCAACTGTCGTGTTTTCAAATGAAAAGCAAACATTACAGAAAATAAAAACGGACATAAATATTTAAAACATTACGAAAGGTTGCACAAGTTTGCTAGGTTAGCGCGCAATCTGAGACTATTCTGATTTAACCAGTTTCAAAATATCCTGTTAAATTTTTGTGATATATTTTCAGTCAAAAGTTAGTTACCCATCCTTCCCTTGCCTGGCGCTTTGCGGTGCACTCAGCTTCCTATCAAACTGAATACCAGAGTGTCGTTGGTGCTCCTGAGCACCTTGGGAAGGTAAAGGCGGTCGAGCGTAGGACTGACCACTCCACCTCACTTCGTCCTGTAGGTCGAGAATATGTGGAGCGCTACCTCCACATCCCCCATGTACCGTTCACGGCGCGTGTGTATCGCACAGGGGATAGCTTTTGCTTTTAATTCGAGTAACTGAGAAAGAGACCGGTTAAAGTAAAAGTTTTCCAGATATTTCCATGAAATTTTCTACAATTGCTCACGAAATCCACTTTAGACACTGTGAAAATAATTTCGCAAAACAAAATTGTAAACCCCTTTTAGTGGTCTAAACTGAAAAGTGAAGTAGATCGGAGATCGAGAGAAGCTACAATATTTTATAGACAGAAATCGGTGTCTGACTTAGTTTTTTGGTACTAATTAATAAAATTAGGCAAGGAAAGGTGGTCTTCTGAATTAACGTTGCTTTATTAATAAGCGAGATTCTGCTAGATCCATAAAGTCTCCAGCGCCCTTTCTGAGATTTGAGTCCGGGTCGCCCAATTCGTAGTTCTTCACGAGCGTTTTACTCCCATTAAATCCTGTAAGTCTCACTCGAGGCAATTGTTTCATCCCACAGCTTCGGTGGACTCCATACACCTCACAGAGACTTTTAGGATTCATCATGACAGGTTGCCTAGATTTGATAAAATGTCTAAAATAACACGATCTCTGATATATATATATATATATATATATATATATATATATATATATAGCCTACAGGATGTATTTTTAACCTTTATGTCTTTGACCTATGAATATAGGAGGAAGGAAGGAGCTAATGAGAGGAGGAATTACCATCGGAATAGGAAAAGATTTATTTACTTACATATGGTTTCAGATACAGCAGTTCTGCAATTTAACACTGAAACATTAACATTGATAGTACATTTATATCCAACAATCATAAAATTAACATTATTTCTAAATAAAACAGTAATACAAACATAACATAAAAGTATTTACATATTTCTTCCTAGCTGTTTTCGAAAGACTTTTTTCTGTGCTGAAAATGTCTATCTCTGGTGGTAGGTGATTATATTCAGAAACCATTCTGATGAACACAGAGCGTTTGACTATTTATAATCTTGGTGCTGTGTATGTGAATATGTTGTTATTGCGCGTGGAATGGGTAGGATTGAAAAAGTTGAGCTCAGAAAGTAGCAGTTCAGATCGAACTATACAGTTGGATATTTTAAACAAGAATAACATGTCTGACATATTTCGTCTTGAAGAGGGTGTTTGAATGTTTAAGATATTTAGAATTTCTGTGTTACTTAGAGATTTAGTAGAAGGAAATCTGTATTTAACCATAGCGATTAAAAATCGTTATACAGAATTGAGACGTGTCAAGTGAATAGAAGAAGCCATATTCCAAATGGAGGAGCAGTATCCAATTTAGGTGAAATGAACGCTTTGAAAGATATACTAAGAGAAGAATGGCTTTGAATTCTGTGAATCTGTGAATCTGTGAACCAAGTAGTTTCATGGCACTCCTAGTTGTGACTCTGATTTGCTCAGCAAATATTAGTTTCTCATAAAAAAAATACACCAGATCGTTTTGAAAATTTACTTGCTTAATGGAAATAGTGTCGCTAAAGTATTTGAATAATTGTTTCTTCTGTTTCAACGAGATTGTAAGAGTGGATAACTTTAAAGGATTTAGGGGAATATTCCAGGTATTACATCAATCAACTATTTTAGATATATCCTGTTGAAGAAGGAGGGCGTCATTATCGGTTGTTACTTTCCTAAGAATCTTGCAATCATTAGTGAGCAGAAGAATATTGTTGGAGGTGAAGTTAAGTGAGATAGACCATCAATATATAGAAGAAATAATAGTAGATCAATCACACTTCCTTGTGGTACGCCGAATAATACAGAAACATATTTGGAAGTGGAATCAGAAAGAACCACATGCTGTTCAGGATTAGAGAGAGAATCTTTGGGTAAGGAAAGAAATTACCCATGTATATTAAACCTTGCGGATAATTTATAGAAAAACATATTGATATTTACTTTGTCAAAGACTTTGGAAACGTTCAAGCACACCACGTCAAATTGAGAGTTATCTGAAATAAACTTAATCGCATACGTGAACAATGCGGACAAATTAGTTAAACAAGAGCTGTTAGGTAGAAAGTCGTATCGAGTAGTATTTATGTAAGAAAAGACAAATTTGTAAAGTCCTCTTGCTATCTTTTCACAGACTATCGACAAAGACGAAAGCAGTTGGTCTATGCAAGGAGACATTAGTTTAATCACCTCACTTATGAATAGGAATTATATTAACTTGCTTCCATAGCTGGGGAAAGAACCTTCTGAAAGCATCTGTTGAACAAGAATAATAGTGGGTAAGAAAGAGAATCAGCAGTGTGACGGAGAAAGTTTGAATTTACTTTATCAGATCCTACAGAGCGATGATCTGAGAGGGAACCAAAGAGAAACTTGATTTCGTCAGGATTAGTGACAACTGAAGTCAAGGCATGAGGACAGACTGGCTGAAGATCAATGTATAAGAAGTCGAGATGGTTGAATGTAAAAGTTTATAAAGAAGTAATCACTGAAGAGTTCCGCTCTGTGTTCGCCACAGACAAGTACCATATCATGTTTTATCTCCATTGGAAAACGTGAGTGTTGCCTTGTTGATAACCAAAACTTTCTAGTATTTGCAGTTACTTCTTCTGAGGTATTAGAAACATAATTTAAATATTTGTGTCGGATTAACTATTTAGCATGTGGCCT
>JAGDQP010033068.1:0-20895 GCA_022664845.1 Lepisma saccharinum
TTTAGGGTTGGCGGCCATTTTGAATCCAAAATGGCGACTTTTTCAAATTTTTAAAAAGTTTTCTTAATTTGCTATCAATGATGTAGTTTCATACCAAATTTCACTGTTCTATCTTTAGTCGTTTAGGCTGTGTATTCTTTGAAATTTTAGGTTTGGCGGCCATTCTGAATCCAAGATGGCAACCTTTTCAAAATGTCGGAATTTTTCCTTTGTCTACTTATCATCCTCTACCTTCATACCAAATTTCATGTTTCTAGCTCCAAACACCCTAAACAATATGTGAGTGAGTGAGTGAGTCAGTCAGTCAGTCAGTGAGTGAGTGAGAGTCAGTTAGCCTAAAATGTGGAATTTCAGGGGTCCACAACTAGAACATAATTTGAGATACGAATATGAAATTTTGTACATCTGCACATATTTATCATATCTTCTTAACGGCAAAAGCTCATATTCCTATCTTTAACATCGTTTTTCTTACGGGGCCCCCAAATCGTCGATTTTGCCATAAACTCTTGTTCCTGTATAACATGCTTCTGGCAGTGCTGACGTTTTCTGACGTGAAGAACTTGGCTCATGCACTGCCGTGTATGTTGATATGCACGTTTTACGAGAAATTCCTTCCACCTGATAACACTGGGCACAAGTGGTTGAAGATACGGGTGTACTAGAACCAGGGTGCTCTTGAACGACGCTCCGGTATTTTTATGGAAGGCAGGTAGCGAGTGTCCTGTCTCTTTGTTTTACCTAATTTGTTATTGATTTTTCAAACATAATTTTGGTACGTAGACATAATCTGTTAGGCAGTTTTCTAGTCTGTGAAATGCAGTGGCTCTGCAAATGTTTTTGTATCTCACTTGGACTTTTAACTTATTGTACTTGGCAATATTGTAATCTAGTTGTATATCGTAACTCCTGTTTCTATCAGCAAAACTTTTAAACAACGACTTGGATACGGACGGAATATTAATCTGACACCTAGAAATTCAGTGATATGAACTTTACAATAAACCTAAATGCCTATGTAGCATTGGAATCTACAGACACGTAAGATTTAGCAAACATGTTTAGCAATGTATTCGAAGGTATGATTAGACGAATCTCTTACAATTCAGATCTAAGCATCAACACAACATTTGTAAGTTAAAAAAGCAGCAACGTATTAAAGATGTCTTTCTTGAATTTTGATCTTTATAATAATGTGCAATGGCTTTAAAGCATATAGAACTATATTCTACATACGAATCACGGTAATTCTATAGCATGCACCATATGTGTAGCCACGTGGCGAAGCTTAAGAAAACGACCTCGACTGCGTAGTAGTTACATTTCTTGCTTGTAACTGGATATATGATTAATCTGAGAATTTCAGCATTTACTCTGAAGTCCTTGCATCAAATATATATATTCTACAACATAGCATGACATACTTAATCAGCATGTCTGGTAGCAGAGTACTGCAAGGGTACTTGTTGTCCGTGCCATTGATTAGTTAAAAAAAAAACAATTTTAGGAGTTTGGACAGATTTTTTATCGAAAATAATCAAATGCTTCCTGGCTTGTGTTTTGATGTCAAGTATGATTAATTCTGTAGATTGTGTTGAAAGCCACTGTTCCATGACTTAAATGACGTCATTTATTTTCGTTAAATCGCCGAATCCACAATGCTTTTTTTCATTTCTGGGAGCAACAGAAAGCTACTTATGGCAAGATCGGGAAATAGAATAAAAAATACTACAAGATTTCAATGCTACAGTGCCTTGATTTCTCAACCGCGACTTGACTGAGCTGGTGCATTGTCCGGAAGGAAACTTTATTCAGTAATAAAGTGCCCTTGTCCTATTTTTCTTCCACTGCACTACCGTTTGAAGGTCCTAAGGGAGTTAATAATAAACGGCCTTTAGTGCACTATACCCAGGGATTGTGGAGCGGATCATATACCTGTTTTCGGGCAGAAAACCAATCATTATTATCTAGGTATTGAAGTCAAACGTGGTTCAAATGCCTTGTTTGGGTTTCGATTTTGAAATCCCGCCATTACGTACGTATAGTAAACAGTTATGTACCTTCTTGCTTACAAGTTGACTTTAATACTCCTGCTGTATGTAAGTGGAGTAAACATTGATCGAAATGTTTTGTTTGGAAGTTGATATTTATCCGTACGCCTTTAAGAATTTAACTCAATAATTGCTATGTATTAGGCGCTAATAGGTTGTGTGGTAGCTATCGCAACAGATAACATTTATTAGAACACCAGAACTAAGCATTTGTATTGATATTTCCCAACCTTACTTTCAGAATTGTATCTAAAACCCAGCTGAGTATTAAACTTCATGATCCTTAAATTAGTAATAAGAATTTCTGATGAAAAGTAGTGCTTTAGAATATTAACTCAACCATACAATAATCTCCTACCATACATTTAGATTCCTTTCTAGAGGATTCACACATTCACATATATGCGTTTTAAAGGGTGACCATTCACCCCTAGTTTTCGGGGAGTTCCCCCGTATTAAGGGATTTATCTCCCAACAATTTTTCTCCCCGGTTTGAAAATAATATCCTTCGAAAAAGTTTATTCTTCCATTTAGAAAAAAAAATATATTCAAAAACAACTCTTGTCCAGGGCTACCAGATGTACTCTTTTCAGGGGCCAATTTTGTACTCTACTTTTGCGCTAAATCTCTACGCACAAAACTGAAAGTGAGTATACCTAGGTATTTATGTGAGCATCACGCAACAAGTGCTTGATCGATTGGAATGATTTTTTTGCACATGATCAGACACTTGACCGAACGGGGAAGTTATCATATCACTTTGATTCTAAAGTTATTATCTTCAGAGATAATGGACTATCTAATTGTCCATTAAATTCCAATGGCAGTGGTAACTGATAACAATCATGGGAAATTTAAAAGCCAAAACACGCGGCAACCCACACTACAATGTGGTTTGACGGATTGACTACCTTCAAGTGGCATGACTTCAATTCATTGACATCGACATGGGGGATGACGAGATATTTTATTCACCCCGCACCAACGGGCGGCCACATCAGGTAGTCCTTCATCTTTTGATCTAAAACATTTATGAAAATGAAATATAAGTTATAGACTTCTTTAATTAACTTAGTGTACTGCAACAGAAATACAAGTATATTCACGTGGAAACTGATGTGGATAATATTAGAGGTTATTCCGATTCTCTCCGAAATCACCGAAAAAGATGTGTTCATCATATCATTTTGTCTACAGTACTTAAGAAACTATTAAGGCAAGAAACAATAGAACATCTGGTAATTTGTGCTAACTCCTACCTAACAATACCACAATAGTGATTCAAACGCACTGTTTCAAAGTTGATTTGAGTTTGTCAGCAAGATAGAAACTTAAACTACTCAGTCAGAAAAGACATGATAATTATTTACTTGCTTTTGTGTGACATCTGTGTGCAATCTGATAACCAGTATTTTATATTAGATATAATTATCTTGCAACGTCCGAGGCCTATCCTACAACAAATACTGATACATCGCGTCACTAACAGATGTTAGCAAATACAAGTAAATAATAAGTATATATCTGTATATATTATGGGTTAATTTTGTATCTTATTAACAACCTCAATTGTTGACTCTTTGTTGGTATTAATATTTACACGAACTACAAGTACATTTAGTTGTGATGCAAAAACTTTGCACCTTAGTTGATTGTCAATACTCACCATGGAAAGTCAAGTCAAAATTTATCTAATGTTCCTAGGTGATCTTCGCGTTCTTGCAAGGCATGAAGTCATTCCTCTAGACTTCCTTGTGAGGGTGGGTGGGGTGACTTCCACATACTCGTGAGCAGTGTTGTCAGGTGGGGGAAAATCTGGGCTAAATAAAAGCTGAAAGAGAAAAAAATCGGGAAATTTTGTTGAATCTTTTTCAGCATTTTGAGGGAAATATTGCGAGGAGAATCTGATAACATTGCCTCCAACTTAAAAGATTTTACTGTCAAAAATCGATAGAAACCGCGCAAAACTCCACTTACACCATCCTAATCTTTACTTTACAGCCCCTTGAATAAAAATCCTGGCAGAACCCTTGCATGAAGTTCACAGGATTTCAACCAAGCGGACGTGGCTCAGTGGTGGAGCGCAGAGCTGAAACAGGTCAAGTTCTCGACCGGGTCTAGGCTTCTGATCCGAGTTAGACCGGGTAACCTTGATAACAAAGCAGAGTTCTTATTTCCTTACGTTTGAACGGTGTTCCTTTCAGGGGTAACCAGAATAGATGTTACCCCAAAAGTACGAAAAATATGACGCCGCAATTTGCAGTTAATTATATATCCCGCAGACTGGGCCATTTGGGTCAAGTTTGGGACTGGGTCACCAAAAGTGACCCAGTTTTCGCTCTGGTAGAGCGTTGACTAAGCTTTCGGGAAGTCCTGGGAACGATCCGAGCGTCTTACCATCTTGGCTGAGGTTTCTCCAGGGTTCTTACTCAGTCACACCAGGCAAATACCGGGATGGTACTTACAAAACAGGTCCTGGGAGTCTACAATCCTCTCTTCCACCCTAACCGGGCCTGAGTCTCAGATGCCTAAAGGCCTTATTTTTAATCAAAGGATTTAAAGCTCCTATATTAAGCTTTGATGATCTTGTAACTTGTTTATGGTTCTCTAACATTTACGTATCGCGGCATATTTAATTACCACATCATTTCATATCCTTGGAATCCTATATTCCGGGACATTCTACTTGTATCATAGCAAATACAAAATCGTAATTTACTTCAACGAAATATGCAGTGAGTTGGCTACCTCGGCATCTGGTTAAAGAACACTGATCTACAGCAATATGATACGATATGTTATCTGCCATACTCTCTTAATTTCTAGATAGTTAGAATTAATTTTATCAAAATAACAAATTCTTTTCAAATAATTATCTACGTTAATTGGTGTCCCAGGTAAGTTTGAAATAAATGAAAAGGGAGAAATATATATAAAAGAAAAGAGATAAATATATTTTTCTGCGTTGCTTTACATTTTAATGCAGTTTCTTCTTTTTCCTCCTGTCCGTGAATCAAAAGGCAGAGCGTCTATTAAAAGTCAAAAGAAGTTAGAAAAGAAATATCGCTGAAAAGCACAGACTAAAACTCAGCAAGCAAAAGAGGAAATAAACAAGAAGGATGCTTAACATGTTGCATAATATAACATGACATATCTCTGTAACAACCATTAGCAACGAAATTAAAAGAAGGGATAACGTGTCATGTTTCTTTTTTTTACAACCTTCTTTGTAGGTATGAAGTGTGACGCCCTCTTCTGGCGAGAAAATGAATGGAAAGAGGAGAGGAGCAAAGAGAAAGAGAGAGACTGACAAGCCAGGTGAGATAACACTTTTAAGTCTTTCCTCAAAGGCAAACAAGAATATAATACTACCGGCATGGTTTTGCTCTGGAGTTTGCCGCGTGTTGTAACGTACAATGACTCATTAGACATATGTAAGTTCTGTTAATGCACTGCTTTACTGACTTACTTCTGTCAAACTTGTAGGAAGTACATCCAGACGTCCATCTATCTGTTTACCAAATGAACGCATATACACGGTGAACAAAAATTAGTGACCAATTTTCTAGGAACAAAAGATTATCATCGAAAATGTTGGTTTGAAGAAATGTAAAATAAAGTTAGTAGCGTCCGAAACGAGCGCGTCGTTGTCATAAATGACATCATATATATGCAAATAATGACGTAAGCCGTGACGGTTTAGCTAATCTCAATCAATCTGGTGTGACTGAGGAAAAACCCTGGAAAATCTCAGTCAGAGCTGGGATCAAACACACGACTTCCCAAATGCTACGCCAACGCTCTACCACTAAGCAATGGCGGCTTGGTACATAATATTTCGTGTTATATGTAGAAGATGAACTCAAACTATAGAAAAAAATCAATGTCAATGCCAAAACTAGGCTGATAAGGAAGAAGTTGATATGTCTTTGGGAAATACATAGGACATATCAACTTTGTCATATCATCCAAGCCATAACAATGATAAATTCTATGCGTTTTAGCTGTATGATAGCCTAGTGTGTATTAAAGAATACATCAAAAGAAGAAGTCGAAAATTCATCTTCGATATTTCAACTATCATCTGTATGTATATAAAGATGACGAAAGTGATTTATAGAAGCAAAAGAAAAGAAGACTGAAGGAGAGATTTTCGAAAACCAGAAAAAAAGGTTCCCATAGAAGGGAATCTTCAAAGTATGAAAGATTTTCTATTGTAAATTTATAGAAATAAGATTTGGACATACGTGTGTGTCCTTGTATGAGCGAGAGAGAGAAAAGTGGACGAGAATTATCAGAATATTATTGAACCCTGTTCCTTTTTTTTATCTTCTTATGTTATCTCCTCAGAAATTGATAAGCGTTGTTCAACAATGGACATGTCAACAACAGATGATGACTTTCAACAATAGGTCCGAAAAGTACTTTCATAGATATTGCTCTTTACTATTCCCCCCCTTCCCCCAACTCCTCCACATCTGTGTATCTATGAATAAGTTATTGACCCGAAAAAATCCTGCTCTTGTATATTTCATCCTTTAGCACAAATCATAAATTGGATTTTCTTATCCTGTGAATTAAAGAATGGAATACCAGTCAACAATAGTATTTTGGGTCAACAAGATTTTTTTTTTAAAGAAAATAACCACTTCGGAACGCATTTCTTACCCTAATTCTTACATCACTTGAATATAGGCCTAACCTACGACTTGCTTATATTGGTAAACATTTGAAATGTAACTTATATTAAAATCAAATTAGTCATTTCGAAAAGGTATTTGATCCGATATTGATGATTTTTTTTTAGAAATTTAAAAGAAAACCTGTTTTTCGTTAAACTAAGCCAATGAAAACATTCTAAAAGTACTTTTGACTCTTTCATTATTTCGCATCATATAGTTTATGAATGTGTATTTACATAGCTCGATCATATTTCATATAACGATCTTATTTGAGAATATTGTGAAGAGTTTGAAATCACTGATTCAAATTATGTTTTGGTTGGTCTTTATTAGCTGAATTACAAAAAAAGAGTTATTTTGAGTGTATTTACATGACGAACTGAGACATGTCTTTTTTTTCTCAGGAAAAGGACTTGAGCCGAAGATGCCAAAAGGCTATAAATAAACTCAAACGGGTCTACGCAAAAGACAAAAGAAAGCAAGCAACTTAATATTTTCGACATTTGAACAACTCGTGATAAGCCAATACATTCTGCATCTGCAATGGAAATTTCTGGTAATGATAAAAAAACTGAATTTTTTACTTTAGTTAGATAGTTTCCAAATAATGTCTCCTTCAAATTGACATTTTTGCTTGTCTCCATGTTAAAATAAGCTCCAATTTTACAACTTAAAAATGCTTTAACTGTCTTTGAGCTACAGTAAAGGGTAACCCCCCGCCCCCCTTCAAAATTTAACATTGTTGAGCTAAGTTTATTTCAAAATACTTTTCAATGTCTTGAATTCTATTATTGTTTCTACAGGGGTATCTCATTCAACCGCATTTTTATACACAGACTGTTCCATACCTCGTGTTATTTTCTAGAGCACTGGAAAAAGATGCAGTTTTCACACAATCAATCTGAAATTTGGTACTTTTATTGAAAAATGTCTGAATGTTCCAAATTTTGAAAATAAATTGGACAACATTACCGTTGAGCCTCACTTTTTGGGACGTAAACACAAAAGTTCTTTATTTTTTTTCTATGGGACATTCAATGTTAAATTTTGGAAGCAGTGTTCTCCAATAATTATTTGTAAGGATTATGCGACAAATGAGTATTATTAGTAACAAAATGCAAATAACGTTTATCCGCAAGGCTACTACAGGTATCTCGAACATTATTTTGGGTAAGGTTCCCCTTTGGGGGACAAGGGGGTGGGTGCAGTGTTACAAAAATTCAATATTGTAGTTTGGGAACGCCAGTGAGCGTCGGATTAATCGCAAATGTCACAGAATTAATGCTCCGATACTCCTTGCATATGCCAGTGACTGATATGGGGCTACAGTCCCCGCTCCAAAAATCACTTAAAATAAATTTAAGATAAACATCCTTAACAGGGACATACCGAAAGAAGCTATTTTGTTAATGAGTTAATGATAAAATTAGCATTACTGTAGAAAAATGAATGGATTTTTCAAATCTGGAATTATATTTTGCTAACGCACCACCTTAGGGGGCACAGGGGGCACATTATATTGTGATGGAGCGTTACTAAAATTCGAAATTTTATTTTCGGAATACCAATGAACTTCAGATTAATCACAAAAGACACAGAATTAATGCTCCGATGCTCCATGCATGTACCAGTTACTGATATGGGGCTAAGTACCCCCTTTCGAAAATCACTTAAAAAATTAAAACAAACATCATTAGCAAGGACATACAGGCAGGAGCGTGAAAAGGAGCATTAACATCTTGCCTCTGACCATGGTATGCTACTGCACTAATTTCACCACCACCGCCCGAACTAGAACTCTTCTTATAGTACAAAATCATACACAGAAATCACGAACGTATTTTCTGCACACTTACGCGAAAACCAGCTCCATATTGAACACAAAATGACAATGGAAAATGACGCAGTAACAACGAAAAAATATCCTAATGATAGGTGACATTTAAAAAATAAGTGTAAGGCAGATAAAATAATTAAAATAAAACCGTGCCGCCGTAGCTCAGTGGTAGAGCGTTGGCATAGCATTTAGGAAGTTGTGGGTTCGATCCTAACGGTCGACCATCCTTACTAAGTTTTTTCCAGGGTTTTCCCTCAGTCACACCAGGCAAATACCGAGATGGTACCTTCAACATAGACCCTGATCACACCTTCCTAAATCCTTTCCCTTCCCCTATCCCGGCATGAACCTTAGATGCCTAAAAAGCCATAAATTAAATTCAAATTCAGATAAAATAAACTTAACTTTATTCAGCATGCCCCCCTGAACGAGCAAGACATAAATTAATACGATTTACTAAAGTCACTGTGAACCACCTTCTCAAACATATCGGGAGTGATCATTTCTACACTCTCAACAATTCTTCGTTTCAAGTCATCTTAATTGTTACATGATTTTTGATAGACAATTTGTTTTAGGAATCCCCACAAGAAAAAATCGCATGGAATAAGATCTAGACTTCTTAGTGGCCATTCGACACTTGACCCCATAGAAATAAGTCTTTCCCCAAACTTCTCTTTCAAAAGATTTATAGTCGTAGTTGAGCGATGCGATGGTGCCCCATCTTGCATAAACCATAATTCATTTTTATCAAAAGTGAAAGGTCCTATCACTTCTGCAGCAGTTATACCTCACCACACCATGATTCCTCGTTTGTCCATTGACACTTCTGTTCAGCTGCACTGATGAGGAAACTGAACAATTTAAAAAATAATTTGACTTCGTCAGAAAACATTACTTGAAACAAGAATATAGGGTTTTCATTTAATTTATGAACGAGTTACAGAAGTAAACTCGATCACCACAATCACTTGCATACAACTCAGAAACCATTCGGACCTTTTATCTTCAAGTTTCTCAAAATTCTTTGTAGCGTGGTTTTCTTAATATTTAAGCCTAAGCTTCGACGAGCAAGGGATTTCTGTGGGTGAATTTGTAAGAAATAATAACACTTGTCTTTTTGTTTCTTCTGTAGATACGTTTGGAGATCTTCCTGTATTTTTTTTTTCTTGATGCAAGATGGGCACTGTGAAAACAATTGCTACGGAACTGTTTGGACAAACGGTGAATTTGCATATCGCGCACTTCTAGTCCGAGTTCTTTAACTATACGTGATCTTGTTGCTCTTGAAGATTTTCCTGATAAAATGTACCATTCAATTATATCAGCACGTTGATCCTTATGATCGAAGAACACCACATTATGAATGTACTCTTAAAATGAGGTAGAAACGACAATCAATTCACAAAAGATTAAGACAGTCTACTCCAGATTCACGTTCTATATACTATGCATTTCCGAAGACGTTGATCTAACCCAGGTGTTGATTACAGAAACGAATTCCTACTGAGCTGTCGACATGTAGACCATAAATCGTTGGTTTATTGCGATAGAATGCGAAGCCAACGTGTGATTCGCACATGGAAGTTCAGTGTTAAAATACATCTCTTAGCATGCATTCTGAATGGGCCAAAAGGACCATGGAAGACAATAAGAGAAGGTAGTGTGAATATTCATTTTGTGGTTCTTTTAAGTGATTTTTTGGGACCGAGGAAGGGGGAGCTGTAGCCCTACAATGATCACTGGCACATGCAAGTAGCATCTGAACATTATTTCTGTGATATTTTCGATTATTTTAACGCTCACCGCCGATCAAGAATTTTTATTTTTATTTTTTCTTGCTGCATTTTTTTTTTCCATTAAGGAGGAGTGGCCATAATAAAATTCGAGACGCATGTACAATCATAAGTGCAAGGAGAGCAACAAGAGGAATAGTGTTATTGTATTTTCTAACTAAAAAATGCAAATTTACCACAAAATTCTTACAAATAATTAGAGAAAATTGTTTCCCATATTTCACATTGAATCTCCCGCTAGGCAAATTAAATTTAGGGTTCCCGTTCCCTAAAAGAGATCCACGCATGGATATTATCCTATTGTCGTTTTAGATTAAAAAATCCAACATTTTTCTACAATAATTCTAAATTCCACATTAATTATATATATATATAAAATAGCTTCTGCCAGGAGATCCTTGCCAAGGACATTCATGTTGCCACAAATTTAACATTGAATGTCCCATAAGAAAAATGAACTTTTGTGTTTACGCCCCCAAAAGTGGGGCTCAACGGAAATTTTGTCCAATTTACTTTCAAAATTTAAAATTCAGATATGTTTCAATAAGAGTGCCAAATTTAACACTGATTGTGCGAAAACTTCATTTTCTTCCCGTGCTCTAGAAAATAACACGAATAGTGGACCAGTAATGGAGCCTAGAAAGACACATTCTTTTATTCAAGCGTTGATGTCGTACAGTAATCATTGATGTAGTAATGGAAAGATAATGGAAAGGGGAAATGACCTAATTTTATCTGGCTCATTTGCGAATTATTGGTGTACTATGTCGCATAGGAACATCCTTCTTCTTTTGACTGATAATTACGATCATGGTGATGATAAGTGGTGTTCTTCCCGAAGGACTCAAAGGTCCCTTCACAAGTAGAACTGATGATGAAATCCTCATTCCCGTCCATCAGATGAAAATGACGTCCTAAAGACAGGACCTATAGTTTAACGTGGGTTCCGAACCACTTATATCCGAACCGAAAATTCAACCCAGGACCCCCTTGATTGCAAGACGACACAAAATTTGTGATTGAAATGCAGCTGCGATCTAGACTGCCATTTTAATATCGATCAGAGATGCAGCCAGGTTTCCAGTGTGGGAAGTGTAGAGAATAAATGGGAGGGCTTATCAGAGTTTAAATAGTGCTTTGCAAGGCTTCGATTGATTTAAAGTTGAGAGTGTGTGTTACAAAAATTTGGAGCTACAAGGCCTATTGGGTGAAGAGATCTGGCAGTATCCTTGATGTTGGTCTTCATGATAAGTTTTTATTTCTCGGAATACGGTAATTGGTTTATTTTCTAAATCAATTATAGAATTAAGTCTCACTTACAAGAGACACCATAAGCGGAACTCCTTCAAAATATATTCATAAAGAAGATAATAGTTATATTTACAGTAAGGAAGAATTAAGAACAATTAAATAAACACAAATTGTGAGCAAGTTACTGATTTTAAAAAACGAAAGATATGTACAGTACTTTAATGAAAGATTTTCTAAAAAGACTGAGATAGACACTCTATCTTTTTCTATCCATCGATCCGAGTATAGATATATTCTCCGCTGGTTATAAATGTATTTCACTTTTCAGAAACAATAAAATGAAATTGATATTTTAAATAATTTTAGTACTTAATTTTTATTTTAAACTTTTGCATTTTCTTCCATAATTATACCGTTTCCATTTTAAACATATTTCATAAATTTAAATAAATATGATTTCAATAGTGAGTCAGCGAATAATATCATAGGAACAGAAAAAAATTTTTTTTGTAAAAAAAATGGGGCGAGAGTGAAAAAAGAACACGTTGAACCGTGATGAGTGTTTTGAGCGTTTTGAAGTAAACCTCCCCTCCTTCCCTCCCCGTATGGTGCCGTACCAACCTGAACATCCCGTGCAGGATTACTGGAATCGATAGTATTTATCCGTGGTCAAGTAATCCTCTTAAATGAAATGAGACCACCGGATTTGATGAAATTCGCAAGTTCGAGGGAGTTGGAGTAGAGGAGAGATACATGCAGGACACAGTGAGAGTGGCAGCCTATTGCTGTGCTCTTGTTCAATCTCTGTGTTACTTTGCTTCAGGGATGATGAAGGCTGTAAAGAAAGAGAGGGATTTTTTTTTCACGTAAATAAAATCTTGACAGTTCCAATTTATCTGAACGAACTTGTTTGAAACCATGAATGAAACAGCTTCTATATCCTGTAGTTTATTAAACAAAATTATAATTATGAATTGAAGATACAGTTATGGCCTACCCTTGTGACTTACATGAGAGATACCGTCTTTCGGTGATTACTATTCCGGGAAGGGGGATAGGAAAAGACTGAGGCAAAGGTGTTGAAGTACCATTCTAGTATTCATCTGGTGAAACCGAGAATAATATTAAGAAACCTTGTCATGGTGACCGACGCATAGTGCGGCCGATTCAAAACATGTTGGACAAACGTAAAAAACGTAAGTGAATGATCTCAAAAACTCTACTCGTTTTTTTTTTTTGTCGCTGATTACGAATCTGAAGTCAGAGTTGCAAAATTGAACCCCATTAACATCATTCTAACCTTTTAGCATATACTTAAATGATAATTGTTTTTAATGAAATATAATGTTGTTTTTTTAATAAATGATTCCTGATTGGATTTTGGGCAGCCATTTTGAATTCAACGTATTATAATATTTACCTAAACTACTCGTCATGATACACCTTTATGACAAATTTCGTTTCTCTAGCTTAAACGGTGTGGAAAATGGATTTTTGGTCCGCCATTTTGGATCTAAGGTGGCGTCTTTCGAAACATTTTGTAATATTTTCTTAATCTACTAGTGATCATGTACGTTCATATTTAATTTGGTGTTTCTTGTTACAGGGGCTTAGGCTCTGCACTCTATAGAAAGATAGATTTGGTGGAAATTTTGGATCCAAGATGGCGACTTTTACAACATCATATAACATTTTACCTAAACTACTCGTGATAATACACCATTGTGCCAAATTTCGTAGCTCTAGCTCAAACGGTGTGGAAAATGGATTTTTGGGTTCGCCATTTTGAAACGATTGAATAACAAAGAGGGGTAACTTCGGGCAGGATTTTTTTTATATTGAAGAAAAAACATTTGACTATAACTGAAAGTAAGTCTGACTGTGGAACAATACGGAGCAACATAACTTTTTCATAATAACATATCGTATTTTAACGTTGTCAGTTAATGAAAATCAACAACAATTATTGTTTCACTAATAATTTATATTTGATAAATAATTATTATTTCGTAACTTTCTTTTATATTCTAGGTACTTTCAGACGTTGATTCCATGTTATTTGATTATGATCTGCTTCAATCTAACAACTTTCAACAGGTGCGTCGTTTACTGACTCAGTAACACAATCGATGCCCATCGAAGAAAGGTAGCTTTACGACTCCTCTTCTGGGACAGCTAAAAGGATATAAACACTTCCATAAGTAATTTCTGACCATTACAGATGCACAGATGAAACCAATCCAACATGAAAAAATCCCTAACTAGTTACGTTTTTTTTTTTACTTTTGGCCAGCTTTTTTATAATTGGCCGCACTGTGCGACTCCGGGGCTTGAACCCGCGAGCCTCATGGACTGTCGATCCAAAGTCTGCTAAGTCAGTCATTGGGAACCTAATGTAAGGACTGAAAACATGGTATGAAAAGTAGGAAAATAATGTTTCATGTTCTTTCAATAATTTAGATTTTTATGTTGTTATTCATTCTTGAAATATCTGGTAAAGAATTTTATTTTATTTACAAACTGATTCTTTTAAGTTTGTTTGCCATGTCTTCAGAAATGTATTTTCGTCGTGTGAGCCAACGGTAGTGAAGATAGAGATACATATTTGTTAATACTAGAAAAAATTACAGTATCGAAGTTGCAAAATGTAAAAAAATGCAAAATTGAAAAAAGTTTCGATCCTCGACCCTCTAATAATAACCAATTTTTGGTTTCCTTACAACTGACACTTTGGTATTCAAATTTGAGCGGCCATTGATCGGGTGAGTGTGACTTCCGATTCGAGAGGTTTTGAATTTTTCCCTCTGGTACATCAGGCAAATATCGGGATACTACATTCAACTTAAGCCATGGTTGACTCCTTCCAGCATACTTTCTTCCTACCTTATCACGATCTGAACCTAAGATGTATAAAGACCATAAATAAAATTCAAATTCCTCCCTCACTTCTCTTTACTAAGAAATCACTGACACCCACAAAACAATTGTACAATTTAAATATTGTTAAGAATGAGTGTTAATTCTAACTTCCGATTCAAACAGAGGATCTACCTCGGAGCAACAGTTGTCGTATCCAATTGTTCGTTTCCGGTGACATACATGTTTCGAAGCTCATTATTCAGTGACTCGGTTCAACGCGTGTGAGATGGATGTTTTCTCCCCCCTTTGGTGAAACCTACCTGAATTTATGATATATCGTGCTACAATATGTTCAGCTAAATGGCGCCCGCATGTTATCTGCAAGCCACAAACACGCCATTCTCTATTTGAGTGCATGTGTATATAAATGAGTGTATATGTGCGTTTGGTTACAAAATGACTGACGACAGAAATTGCAAGAGATTTTCGCAGAATCTTTGTTCTTTCAATTTTTGCACATGCTATTCAAGTGATGCTACAATCTAAAGAGAAAATATGTAATGTATTGTAGTTTTGATTACGAATTAATATTTGTATTGGAAGACGATTTTGATTAATATTTTAATCATAATTTGCATCATGTTATTAAAAATGTAATACGTTGATGAACATCATGTTAAAGTTCATTAGTCTCTAATATTATTGTGCGCTGACGTACATTGTTGCATTGAATGTTGCTATTTTGTTATTTTCCTCAGTGGTAAGTGTGGTCAGAATTAAAAAAAAAAGATTATGAGACTCAGTGGTTCGGATACAATCACCATGTCAAATTTGGTCAGAAAATAGATTATGAGACTCAGTAGCTCGAATACAATCACCATGTCAAATTTGGTCAAGTTCGTAGAACCATCCAGAAGCAGCTTGAGTACAGTTCTGATGCCTATTGCAGTTACGTTAGCTAAGTAGGTCACCCGGCGTATGCTTGCAATCCGATCTGACCCAGTGACGCGATTTCGACCAAATTCTGGGAGAGAAAATAGTTCTTTCCTTATTTACACTATTATGCTTGAACATTCTTTCTTACTGGGGTGACCGAGAGCGGGAATGTTATGCCTTGGAGCACGAAAAATTCTGTTCTGATTCGCTGACTCTCGCCTCGCCCACATTATATTAACATTATGTATTTTCCACTAATATATCCATTGGCCTTCCATATAGTGTGAGAACTTGCCAACGAATAAAAAAATAAGCCATAGTAAAGACATAGAATAAAAACTAGCGTCAACTAAAGAAAAGTATATAGTTTCAATAATGAAAACGATCCATGTGAAAGTAAAGGATGAAAACGATGATACTGAAAATGTGAAATCTACCAAACAATCAAAGACAATATCGTAAAGAAATGGAACGAAGTAAAACATAGAAGAAATACCGAGAAAATGAAACTAAACTATGAAAAATATTGTAAACAATCATTGGAGTAATAAAGAGCAAAAACAATCGTGTATGAGAAAGGATATGTTCAAATCTTCGTAAGGATAGGAAAAAAATAGAATGAGGAAGGGGCATAGTAAATGAAAAGAAAACGAGGAAGGAACATAAAGCAGATGATTATAGTAGAAATGAAGAGCAAATAAGGATATTAATGGAAATAGAGAATGAAAACAAGGATAATAGGGGAAAAAGCAGGAAACATGATTGAGAATAAAAATATTTATGTGGACAGAGAAGACACCGTTTTACGTTACATTCCACCACTCGCAGCTTTTATGTGTATGATGAAATTTCCTTGACCATGTTAGTTTATGTGTTTGTGTGTGTGTAAGATGTAAGAGGGAGAAGAGAGAGAGAGAGAGAGACCAAAGTATGTCCATGTGTTTATGTGCATTGTAGAAGTGCCCTGTAACTTGGGTTATCGATGGTACCTCGACATGTCCTACCTCGTTTATATAAACGCACGCGAAACCCAGAGGTAGGGGGAGAAAACATCAGTCACTCTCATCACCTGTTTGTTGTGTGCGTGTTTGAAACTCAACCATGTTTGCCAATTTGGCAAATTGGGTACAAATAGTTGGGATTTTAATTGCAAAATCTACTATGAAGGAGAGGCTTTTGTGGCGATTTCGCAGCTGCTACACCATGCAAATACAAATGCAACTAAAATCCTTTCTCTTCGGGCTTACATCCTATTAGTATACGTGCATAGGGGAAATCAATTTATACATATGAATAATGAGTTATGTCTATGTAAATTACAGAATTCCATTAAATAATTATTTCTTGCTAAAGCTGCAATTAATAATGTTGCAAAAGAATATCAGGATGGTAGAAGATTTTATTTCTCTTTGCAACTGAAGACAAAATTTTATACTTGATATTTCAATAGTAATTAAAGTTAATGTACAATTTTTCATTACTAGGTACATGTTATATTGAATATAAGTGTCGACTCCATAAACCAAAGGATATAAGTAACATTAACGAATAAAATGGTTCAAGGTAATCTTTTATATACAACCCGAAATATGTGACACAATACTGTCATATTTTGTACAAAGAAACCTTGGACCTTAATATGTCCATGTACAATATATGACACTGTTGTGTCACATATTTCGGGTTGTATATAAAAGATTACCTCGAACCATTTTATTCGTTAATGTCACTTATATCCTTTGGTTTCTGAAGTCGACAAGTATCAATGTTCACAGTGACTGAAATATTTCTAAAATTAACAAGCACTGGTGATGTTGATGAATCCTCAGATGGAAAATTTCACATGAGCTGCTATACTTTCGAGGATGTTCGGCTAAAATGATCGATTCACTGCCAAATATCGATACTCAAACCTACAACGGTACAACAGTACTAGTAGGCACTGACAAAAACGTATACTTACCCTGTTCTTCACGGGATTTGGGGAATACATTCAGACTGCTGAATCACTAACTATGCTTACGTAAACGAACCTCTAATATTGTACGTATATTCTTTTCGTTAATTCACAGTGGTTCATGGTGTCCTCAAATCTTGCAACGTTAATTTAATTCATTTCCCGACGTCATGTAATGATGAAATTTTACACAACAACGTAAGTTAGGTGATAGTATAATATTCCATTGTTACTTTCGTTATTACAGCGCGTCCCATGCTTTTTTTTTTTTAGTCATGCATAATCTCTCAAGAATAGGGAGCACATTGAAACTTGCTGTCTCCTTAAAATTATTCAAGACTTTCTTGGTACCGTATAATCCCTAGCTCACAAGAGTAACAGGGAACTAAGTTTCCCAAAATTCTTAAGTACATCCCTATCCAATAAGCGAAGTAGCAAAGCTAAGATATACACACTCTTCTGACATAATATTTATATAATAAGTTTACTTGTTTGTTTTCTAGAAAATGAGCATATACAGAGACACCCAGTAACAAGATATTCGTATTATCAAGTGTATTCAGAGATATGTTGTTATTAAGACTTAAATAATTATGCCGATTTTACCTGAGACTTCCTTCTTTTGAATGCATGTGTGAAATAAATGAATCTATCAACCTTTCATGTGATCTATTTTTTCCACCACACGACAAGTCTCATGCGCTAGCCAACCCTTCTTTAGTTTTCTCTGTGGAAAACATCAGGTAATAATACATGCACTTCGAGAGTTTCAGAGTACAAACACACATTGAGAGTCGTTGTCTATATGGTACAGCGGGTACAATACCGAGATAGATAGATAGGTACCTACGTTGCTAGAGCATCGGTTTGTCAATCGGAAGGTCCTGCGAACAACCCCAGCAACGCCCACCCTGACTGAGGGGTTTTGCTGTAGCACCAGGCAAATACCGGGATCGTACCTACAAAACTATACCCTGGACGAAAGAAAATACAACGGAGATCTTATTAGGAAACAATCAAAGAAAACGTTGAGGAAAAGCTATAGCAGCTTAGGATATAAAGAAAATAGTGGTACTTAAGAGACTTGAAAGAATCGTAACTAGAAATAAAAAAAAGTCGTAAATGTATTAGCAAATTTCTTCGGAGAATTATACCACTCCGATGAAGAATTCGGGAAGCAGAGAAAGAAGAAAGTGATGTAGAACTTCTGAACATAATAAAAAAGTGGATAAAGTACTTAGAGTGGTAAGAAGGTGGAGTTAGAGCAGATATATTTAAGTGCAGAAGTTTCTATTTGTCTCAGGAAGAAAGAAGAAACACCATAAAATTGGAACAACGCCATTGGAAAATCTAGTATTAAATATATGTATATATATTTTAAGGCCTTTAGGTAACTTTGGCTCAGGCCGAGAAAATCTAGAAGGCGTCGAAATGCAAGAAAGATAGATCAAATCAAGTACATTTCAGTAGCTAAATAAACGAGAACTGCAGCTGACAGAGATTTGTGAGCCTTTATCCATCAAATGAATTGAAAATACAAGGTGATCAATAAATCACGCAACCCATGGAGGTACTATAAAAGATGTTGGATATGGCCACCATTCACTTCCTCACACATGTGCACCCTTTTGGCCATGTTCCTGAAGACCGTCTAGAGTGTGTCACATGAATTGTTGTCCACAATACGTTGAATATTCGTCTTCAGTTCATCCAAGGTGTGTGGATGGTTTACGTAGGCCGCAGACTTCAGAAATACGCAGAGGAAAAAGTCCGGCGGAGTGAGATCTGGAGACCGGGGCGACCATAGTGACCTCGTAATGATACGCCCAGGAAACACAGATTCAAGATAGTCCATACTCATACAAGAGGTATGGGCTGTTGCGCTGTCCTGCTGAAACTATGTTCTCTCCTTCTCGTCAGCCAGAGAGTCAAATAATTGCGTTACCAGCCAAAGATAATGTTCACTGTTGTTTCGAAAGGGAGAATACAAATTCACTTCCGAAGCATGACACATCAAACACCGAGCTTTTGGGCGTGAAGGGGAGACTCATGCAGTACATGAGGATTGTCAGTCGAAAAATAACGCGAATTTTGTGAATTCACGTACCCGTTGAGGTGAAACCATACCTCGTCAGACCAATACCTGTCATCCAACTCCTCCATATCAGGTTGTCACGCGTTTCATAAACCAACGACAGTACGTTACACGCTTCACGAACATATGGCCATTGCTGTCCTGATATCTGTTACTTTGTCTTCTGTGAGAACTTTCGGTCTACCACATCGGGGTGCATCAAGCATACTCCCTGTTCTCTTGAACTTATGACACGAACGTTTAATTGTTGATTTATTCGGAGGTGTCTTCTCAGGATACGCCTCTGCGAAACATGCCGCGGTGGTTCCGTAACTCAAACTCCGTATGTACTGTTCCAAAATGAAGATCCGTCCCACAAGTGAGTACACCATCCTGCTGTGGACCTCTACACTGCTTCCTGGCTCAACTATCACCACCAGTCACCTGCAACACAATAGAAAACAAATATTACATGGGTTGCGTGACTTTTTGATCACTCTGTAGCTTAATATATATAGAAAAAGTCTGGTAATGGTCTTATACCATTTAAGAGCTCCCCTGGCTATACTAGAAAACCGATTCTGGTGCTCTAATCTTTAAGTTTCAATGTAACTCTCCACTGTATTACGAGTTAAGTTGTTGGAGGAGGTATTGCGGAATTGTTTTCACGCAGCTTCTTTATAAAATTTTATTGTTAAATCTTCAGAACTAAGAAGACGTTACTTATATTTTAGTATCTTACAACGTTGATAGATGGAAAGAGTGTACGTTCAAGATTTACTGTACATTCAAGATTTTCATCACTGTATAATTTGTTTCACATGTTCGGATAAGTTTTACGACTAGATACTGAACGGCTAACGTGCTGCGAATGGCGAATCTCAATGTTAAAAAGAAGGTTTTATACTGCCTAACAGTGAACAATCAAAGATAAAGAAGAAACATTATTTACATTTTTAAAAGAGTGTTTCTGGCTTGTTAATTAGTGAATGTTATAATTGTTCTTCACTTTTATAATCATTTCTTTAGTTCACAATAATTCGTGATGTCCTCAAATCTTGTAACGTTAACTTAACTAATTTTCGGACGACATAGAATGATGACATTTTGCACAGCGACGTAAGTCGGGTGACAATAGAATATTCTATTGTTGCTTTCATATATTTATATGCATTTCTATATTTTAAAAGCATATCTTATTTCTTTAGTAAGAACTTGTTTATCCTATAACACTGGTCGACAGTGATTTTTTTTTGTCATGAAACAAGGTGTTTCTTATAGTTTTCGAGCTGCTGAAAACGAATCTGAACTTAATTTTGGTCCTGCACCCTCAGATTTTGAAATAATGTCAGTTATAGTAGATTTTTGTTAAAATGTTAAGGAAATCACAGAACTGCAGGTTTGAAGCTTCTGTACTCCTTTCCTAACTACCCCAGAATAACAAATGATACC
>JAGDQP010033069.1:4709-20894 GCA_022664845.1 Lepisma saccharinum
AAAAGGTAGCAGAAGGGATATAAAAAAACTGTAGACTTATTGTACTCACTTCTGTGTTTTCAAAAATACTTGAATCCGCCATGTGTACTAGCTTAAAAAAGTTATCTAGAATATAACAATATACTATCAAAATCACACCATGGATTTATTAAAGGCAGATCTACAACAAGTGCTCTCTACGACTTTATTCAAGAAGTATTAAATGGCTTAGATAACAAGCGATATCCCATTAGATTATTCTGCAACCTTAGTAAAGCTTTCGACAGTGTTGATCATGATATACTAATAAATAAATTGGATCATTACGGCATTGGATCATTACCTCTCATGTGGCTTAAATCATACTTGACTAATAAAACACAAATAGTTGAAATTAGTCACACCAATCAAAACAATGGAGTAGTACGTAAAATAAATTATTCCATTATGAAACAAAATGTAGGAGTTTCACAAGGGTCAGTTCTAGGTCCGTTGTTATTTCTCATCTATATTAACGATCTACCTGCAAATATAACAAAAGGGAAAGCAACTCTCTATGTCGATGATACTAACATATTGCTAAAATCGACAAATAGGGAAATGCAACAAAACGTTAACATTATCGTACCTCATCTCACCTATTGGTTCAATATTAATAAACTTAAATTAAACCCAAAAAAAAAAAAACAAATGGTAATCAATTTTCACCCCCACCAATTAACCCCCAAATCCCCATCGAAAATTAACATGATGACTTGGCATTATCATGGTTGACGAATTAGAATGGAGAGAACATGCAGGTCACCTGGCTAATAAACGTTCCTCAGTTATTTTCCAGATAAGAATGCTAACTCCCATTCTCGACAGACCTACTTTAATCTCTAACTCCCATGCTCGTTTTCATTCCCTATTACGGTATGGAATTACATTTTGAGGTACCAAGATTAACCTTCGTAAAATATTTTCAGAGCAGAAGCAAGCCATCAGAATAATCAATGGAAAATCCAGACGCTCTTCGTGCAGGGGACTCTTTGAACAACTGAACATAATGACCTTACCATCTGTATATATGTATGAAGTACTGTGGCTAATACACATTAACAAGGACAGAATAAAACAAATTGATGACAAACACGATTATCATACGAGACATAAATCTGATCTAGCCATTCAATACCGCAGCACTTTTAAGTATGCAAATTCATTCATGAACATCGGTATTAAACTGTACAATAAACTTCCCAATTACATAAAGAATTCACCCGACCCTACCATATTCAAACAATTATTTTAAAAACTGCTAACCAGGAAACCATAATATAGTATAGATGAGTTCTTGTAGATAGATAAGATCCATAATTACAACGCTGGTGTATTTAACATATAATTACTGAAATAATGTAAGTGTTTGTGTTAAGTAATTAATATTGAATATTTTGTAAATATAATGTACACATATAACGTAATCGCTTTTGGTTTAATTTCTTATGTATTATGATGGTATTGCTGGAGTTATATATGCTCGTATTGAAATCAACAAACATTATTATATTGTACGAAGTACATATATTTCCCAACCATAATTGTTATGATTATTGTATATATTATTGTCATGTCTGTTATAATTACGCTATCATGTCTTATTATTAAATTCATATCTTATATCCATTTTACTGTTGTGTGTTCAATGTCTAATATCATAATCCTTGTATATCAATTGTAAACTTGACATGTTCCATACCACTGTGCCCAATAGCACATATATGTGGTCTCCGGAATGCAATAAAAATCTAATCTAGCTATAGACAGTCCTATATCAAAGACGTTTCGGATGGACTTTAGATATTCCCGGAGTGAGGAATACGGATTCCAAGCAATTCCAGTCAATACATTTATTAATTATGGCTAGCCTATTCGGTTTAAATTTACTTTATGCCCCTCCCCCTACAAATATATAATTTACAGGAAATGTAATCTTTCCAAGGTGTGTGAAAGTGTTAAAACGCAAAATATAAAAGTTAAAAGTTTCGGTCATGGAAGTGTGAAATGAGAGCGAATAATTTGCTGCTTTCACGTTGGGGGTGAGCATATGATTTGAGTATTAAACGTCATATGCATCGCGTATAATACAATCTAACTCGTCTTCACTGACTTGATGTTATGCTCGTGACTTTTGTAGCAACGTGACGTTTACAACGCGAAGTAACGTTATTAGTATTCCTACACAATTGCCTATGATGAACAACTCAAGTACGTACGTAATGAAATAATAATTACACAAGACTCTTCGTAACACATTTTGGATTGTTGGCTGTTGTATGTATAAAAGTGCCTGATAATTATTTGCAAGGGTATGTACATTCATATCGGTCAATAACTGGCAGAAGTTGGGGGTCATAAAGTAAAGTTTATTGCCTAACCTAACCGAATACCACAATATTTTGAGCGATCCACGGGAGTATCTATACTCGATGTCTCCATACGAAATGTATTTAGATACAAGTATCTTAAAAATGACACATGTATAGTGTGCGGAATCAGTTTAATGCAACACGAAAAATATTGGGCCATACTTCACGAGACGCCCTCAAAGTGGGGGTACCAAAGCACCAGCATATGTTATGTAGGAATGTAACAGAGGGCAAACTGACTTTGCGTGCAGCTGGTATAAACCAAAAATATATACAGTACATAAATAGTGTACAAGAGTACTTTCTGAGTGAAAGTTCCTTGTGGGTGAGTGTCTTCTAAATATGTCCACATATTGGACACATTTCTCCAATACTTTTATTTTTACTTCTGATACCAATAAGAATGTGTGATTTGCAGCTAGCTGTTTTCTTCTATGTTAGTTATATACTACAAGCACTATAATACAATATGTATTTTCGCTATATTTAAATTTGCCACAAGAATTAATATATCTTGATAACTGGGAAATTAATATTATGTTAGGTCGTAGGACTAGACTAGCTTGGTTTCAATCAGGAATTTCAGTATTCAGTTTATTAATTTATGTATGTATGCACATAACTATATTTCATGCAATAAATAGGTATTGTATGAAAAAACTGAAACCTATCAAATAAACAAGATTGAAGTAGTTACCCCCAACTTATTTTATTTAGTTTATTTCAATAGTAAATATCTTGACTTTGTATACACCATCTCATCAATCACTTACATTTTTTGTTTACATACAACAAAAGCAATTTCATACTTCATCCATTTTAGAGAACAGCCATCACAAACCAAAGGAATATGACGTAACAATATCTCTGCACGAGGGTAGACTGTACAGAGAGTCAACTCGGTGCTTCGTAACCAGAATGGCTCAAGACGATGGTGCAATGGAAACTGTAGTCGGGGCAAGACTTAGAGTTTGACCATGTTCAACTAAGACGGGGTTAACTACACGTTCATGCACTCGGGCGTAAGCAATTCAATCAAAACACAAACACTATAATGACTCACTGTTGCCCACGTTCTTCTGCTTTCAATTTTTATATGCAGTATTCTGACATAGCTACCCCTATTTAGAATCCGAAGCAACGTCACTGCTAATTATAGGTACATACCTCGTTTTTATCCAATGTTTTTTTATTCGTATTTCAGTTTCTTCGTCTTCTACATTAAAAGTCTCCATTCGCGCTTTCGAAACTAATGATGATATGTATTCCTGGAGTTGAAATAGAAATATATGATAATTAGTTGCTAGAATAGATTGTAATACACTGGGAATCAAGTGGGACGGAGACTGATCCAAATGATGGAAAAGCAGGATAATCCGGTAAATTCATTAACAAATTTTTTTTGCAAATGTTTACGTACTTTTACAGGCGCCCGAAAAGTAACTGTGCTGTGAAAATGGCGGTCTTAAATTTCAAGTTATACTTACGGCAGCGCAGTTATCGCTACATGAGATGCTGAAAAGATCCGCCTCCGACTTGAAGACATGTCTGCACACGACGCTGCTCGTATTGTTAAACACTTGATGGAGGGTTGCTAGAGTTATCTGTGCAATGTGAATTACGGTGAGGTACCTTCACATTTGGACATTTCCCTACAAACATTCTTTGAACAGTTTCCGTAAATTTCGCTTGGTTATGGAACACATGCTCCACCAGGAATATCCGCTTTTCAATCGACAGCACCATGATCACACGACTTGCACTACCACTGTGACTCAGTAAACTGGGTCAATGCGGGCGGGAATATCCATCCATCATAACGCCATCTGGAAGCAGATAACTCCGTCTAGCGTTCATCAGAAGAACTACAGGTCTTGCACTATAATATTGCACGTGAAACTGCAATGTCATTCAAAATTGTCATACACATTTATTTTCTCACTGCACAGATACTTTTCGGAGACCCTGTAGTTCAAAGCAAGAGAGGTACTCTAACTACATACAGTATAAGTGCTATTTCAATTAGATGTACTAAACATAATTTAAATTATAATAAAGAAGTCTGTGAGGATGCTGCTACGGCTGGCAGTCGATGCTTTAAAGCATTTCTAGATTTGGGGGGAGGGGAAGAATTACTTTATATGTACAAGGTGTCCCTAAAATAATGGTGAAAACTTCGGGAGGTCATTATTTATATCAAAACAAAAACGTCCCATTGAAGAAATAAAAAAAATATATATACTAATTTTCGGAAATACAGATACTTCAAGTTAAGGCATCGTCGTCACAAATGGCATCATAGATCGACACATAATGACGCAAGCGGTGTCGGTTTAGCAAATCACATTCGAAGTAGTATGCCTGTCAGCAAGACTTGTCGGGCCGGTGTAGGCCAACGGTGGCCCAACTGTACATAACAGAATCCAACTATACATAGAAAGAATATCTATATGCATCCCAGAGCTGAAACGGGTCACCGAGTGAAGTTTTAGACTGGGTCACCGGGTCTATGCTCGGAACGCGTCTTGGATCAATGACCCAGCTTATGACTTTCTCGTGTTTCTTTAAGGGGTGGCAGTGAACGGGGTGTTTGCCACCCAGAGAACCAAGAATACGACTCCGAAAAATTTCTAACAAACAGTAAAAACATGTAGAAAAAGTCTTATATACTAGGAAAGGACGAAAATACATCCAGAGGTCTGCAAATAACTCTCCTCTCGTAAAGGCTATTCTGCAAGAATTTGCGAACCTCACAAATAAGACTATTGATTGATTCAAACCACAGGAATAAGACTCAATCAAATCAACACAGGATACCTAAAGAGCTGGAATTAGTACCTAAAATTAGAATTTAAGGAGCTAGAAAATTAAGAACTTTTTAAACAGAAAACAAATTACCAAAAATCAAGAAATATACAAATTCCTAAGAAGAAAGACATTTCATCATCATAAGAGATAATCCTGCAGCTAATAAATGAAGATGCAACGAACTAGTTACATAAAAAAATAACATTGAAACACCTATGAAATCCAGGGGAAAAAATAAAACCATAGAAGTCAATTCTAATATACATAGCATGAGACATAAGCCATATAACACAGGACATCCCAGGGAGATCCCTTTTAGATCCACAATATCCCAGAATATTTGGAATCAAACAAGGATATTCTTAGGATATACTTTTCGGAATATTAAAAGGATATTCTAGATTGGAGTTTCATGAATAATCGTAGAATATTTTAAGCATATAACCAAAGAATATTCGTCCTCCACATATTCGTAGAATATACTTGTGAAATACCCAGGAATATTCTTAGGATATGTGCTCATCCCGGACATTTAAGATATTCGTAGAATTTTCTACTACACATAAAATTAGTTCTAGTTCGCCATTAATAGAAATGAAATATAATATGTCAAACCCGATGGTAAAAATTGAAACGTGTCATTTATTTATTTTAATTAGCGCAATCGATTCTTAGAAGGTATATGATTCATGTTTACATAAAGAAATGAAAAAAGTCATTCTTACAATGGCGTAATTAGCTTCTGTTTTGGGGTTAGACCCTATTTAAAAATTCACGAAAATTGCTACAATTTTATTTCATTTTAACAGTTAATGATTCAGGTAAATATGTAGGAATTTAAAATATGTTAAATTTAACTTCGTTCTTTTCTATATTGACATAAACTATTGCTTTGTTTGTTAATAATCGTCCTCACACCCAGGCAATCATAAAAATCGACTACATAATTATGTTAGTGCGCGATGCTCCACATATAAAAAGTATTATACACTGCAGAATACTTGATGAAAAGTAAATTACTTTCTTATGGTGTTTTAAGGTCAAATGCTGAACAAAATGTATTTGGAACTATTTTTCTAATCACAATAGATTTTGTGTAAATCATTAATATAGTCTGGTCAGTGCGTGACGCTCTCAGATTATGGTGAGTGTGCTACTTCCAATGTACTATGAAAAGTACTGTATATTGCAGAATATTTGGTGAAAAGTAAAGTGTTTTCATGTGGTGTATTAGAGTCAAATGCTGGTCAAAAAGTATTTGAAACGTTTTTCGTAATTAAATTTTGTGTAAAACGTTAACGAGCATTCAGAAACACAAACTGACATTCAGACTATACTTTTCGACTGTAATTGCGGTATATCTTCGAGTGGTTAAAAAAATGTAAATTGGACATATAATATGCTAGCAGAAGTACTGAGGATCACGTTCTCGATTAAATAACACTATTAAAAATACTATTTATTAAATAATATTAAAGTTGCCGTCACGCACTGACATTTTCACAACCAGCACTAACACTTTGATATACATTCCCCAAACTCTCTGAAAGCATGGGTCCAACAAAACTCTTTAATGTACTACTTAATAGGGAAATGTTTATTTCATTAAAACAAGATCAAGTTGTAGGTAGTAATAGCATATAGGAAGATAAAAAGATCCTGACATACTGACATGACAGGCTATCGAGTTTAAATTATAATACTTGACAGGCCGTAAATAAGACTAGACAAAAATAGGTCATTCATTTATGTCAATATATAAAAGGAAAAAGTTTAATATGTATATATTTTTAATTTTTGCATTCTAACATTTTTAGTTCTATAACTCATAGAATTAGTAAAATCGTAGCTTTTTAACTTTTTAAATAATCCAAAAACAGAAGCTCACTATGAATTTGTACTAAGACTTGTTAAAGTATTTTTAGTAAACACACGTCGTATATACAGGGATGCAGCTTGTACTTTTGCAAGGGAAGCAATATCCGATTTTGGCGACCCTTCGAAGGAGCCAAAAATGTACAACGCCCCTTCCTTATCTTCATTTGCCGCATCCAGTCCGGCGTTTGGGGGCGTGATTCTCCCAAACTCCCATGTGTGGGATGTCACCCCTAAATTCTCGAGCGCACCCTCAACTTGAGGTATTCGTAAAATCGCTCTAATATTGATTTAAAATTTTTGACTTTTGGAACATAATCATTTTGACCACGCGTTACATTTTATAGTGCTATTTTATCTAGGATCTGTAATTGAGTCCGTTAGTTTATTTCTATCAGAATGTACAAGGTCATCTAATAATTCACAGATGTCAGTGCGTGACGCTGTTTTTCCTCCTATACGCTTATTATATTGATACATTCTGGAATTTTTTTAATGGAAATTAAATTTAGCACATTCATCATGAATGTGTGTGTGTGTTTTTATTTTGCGGGGGGGGGGGGCCCATACTTTCAGAGAATTGGGGGGAAATGTGTGTCTGAGTTGTGGATTGCAAAAATGTCAGTACGTGACGACAACTTTAACATTAAATAATATATATTATTCTTATTGATTACATGTTCTTTCACCGGGAATGTATTCTTCAATGTCTCCTCTATGAAACGGTGTGTTGAAATCGTCTATGTTGCAATTATAACACAAGTTATAAGGCAAGTAAAGTCGAAAAGTGTAATCTAAATGTCAGTGTGTGACGTGTAGAATCGTTCAATATATCTACTAAACACTTTTTTAAAATTAATTTACATACACAAATTTTAAAGATTAAACCAGTCGAATTATCTACAGGTACAATACAATCAATAACTTCAATTTGAATTGAATTAATTTTGGGTCAAATTCACAAACTGAGTGGAAGTCAACGAAGGTGCAAAATTATTTGGGGATTGTTATTATTTTTTTTTTAAATTTAACAGCTAGCTAAAATATGAGATTATATAACATGATCTTACGAAGCAAAGAGAAAGAAAAACGCATTGTTCTCTAACAAAACAGAAACTTACGTTATTACGACTCAACTCCCAAGAAAGTCGTTCCAAAGCCTTTGGATATCCTTGAATAATATCATAGAACGTCATCGTGTTAATAGCCAGAAGAACTACGTGCGTAGCAGCTACAATCCTTACAGAGGACCGATACGATTCCGCAAAATCCAAATTACCAAAACAACTGAAACACAAATAAATTAGAGAATAGGCAATTTAGAAACTTATTTCAACAATACTACTAGAGTCAAACTGAGAAGTGAAACTAGTGCAGAAATTACCAACTGGACGCTCTGTGACGTCATACTTTGGCTCTCGTTGCCAGGACCAAGATAAATAGACATTATGGAGGAGACTAACCTAAATATACCTTCTTATCTTATACGTACTTTTGTGATAAAAACATGGATATACATATACAAACGCACACAAGAACGAATACATAAGAAAAGTTTGCAATACACCAATTCTATTCTATTTAAAATACATAGTGTGATGTACAATTATATACAAAGTTGCTTATACATATTGTATTTAAAATACGTAAAGTAAATCAGTATAGTCTACTAGAGTAAAGGTAATTTTTAGTAAACATACCTTCCTTTTCGTAGAATGCGCAGCATAATTCCATCTACAGAATATACGCTTACTTCACCTTTGTTTAGAAAGAAGATATCATTTAACACCTGATCACAATTATAGATAGTTGAACCTTTAGTGAAATTTTGTTCTTCAAAATTTGTGCATACCATTCGCAATAACGATTCATGTCCATGGATCAGAACAGGAGCCTGAAAACATACAAAAGAAACAACCAAGTCGAACCTGTTGATGTAGTATCCTTACCTATGTTTCTATCCGGGTTGAAGTTACTGGCGACTTCATAGTGGGTGAATACGGTAATGTCGATCAGATATTATGGTGGGTACCGGAAATATTCCAGTGTTGATTAAAACCAATACTGCTTCCTTACAGTTAGTAGAAGGATCTACAAAGGCTAAGGGAAGATAACCCCAGCTTACTTACATCTACCTCCATAGATATGGTGAACGGAATCAGCATCATTATTACCACCCTGAGGCTGAAGATGAATGAAATAAACTAAGTTCAGAGATGAACAGAGGACGGTATTTTGGATGTTTAACTTTACTCCGAGGTCGTAGAGCTGACAACTCTACACCACTAAATTATGTCAAACAACAGCAAAGAATATAATTATATTGAGGCCTTGTATCCATACTTAAAAAATACACTATACACTAAAACTTAAACGTTCCTTCGCTGCGCCCATCACCATATCACGAATTGCCTCCCACATCTTACTTACATCAACTTCATTATTAATGTCATCTTTATTACTACTAGAGTCGGCTAAGGGATCGAACCTAATTGAGATTTCCAGTTGGTAATCTGCTCTTACGCTCGGATTATCTAATTGTTTAACTTCGATTTCAGTTCTTTTTGTCCTCTGTTCGTGATGCATAACTTTCCCCCTCACTTTTGTGATCACTAACTGATGGCCAGTGTCACCTTCCGCTCCTCTATAAGTCCTCTATCCATCTACTTATGTTAGTGTGTCTTCATCTATCTACTAATACGTGATCGATCTGGTTGAGAGTTTTGCCATCCGGAAATATCCATGTGTATTTGGGTATAACTTTGTGTTCAAAGTTAAGTGCTCTTTACTAGTAGGGTTTTCGAGATCGCGAAAGTTATCAGTCTTCCTGCATTGTTGTTGGTGATTTCGTGAAGGCTGTATTTGCCTATAGTAGGTCGATATAGTAGAGTCTTTCGAGCTTAGCGGTGAAATCATGCGTATGTAATCGGTCAAACAATCTTTCTAGCTCCTCGTAAAATGAAATTAAGTGCTATATGGAGAAATGAGGAGCTTTCAAACGAATGGAGAGCCTCAATAATAGGTCCGATTTATAAAAAAAAAAGGCAATAAATCGGACTGTAATAATTACAACGGAATCTCATTACTCCCAACATGTTACAAATTACTGAGTAACATCCTGCTAACTCGCCTAAGCGTATACGTAGATGAAATAATTGGTGATCACCAATGTGGATTTAGAAGAAATTGATGCACGTTGGACCAGATTTTTCGCTTTGAGATAAATCTTAGAGAAGAAATGGGAGTACAATGGGACTGTTCACTAGTTATTCATTGATTTTAAGAAAGCATATGACTCTATCAAAAACGGAGAAACTATACAATATCCTAGTAAAATTTGGAATTCTGAAAAGAAAACTTGTTCAACTAATGAGAATGTGTCTCAGCGACCCCATAAGCAGAGTACGGATAGGTAATATTATGTCAGATAGTTTCGATATTCGCAAGGGATTGAAACAAGGCGATGCCTTATCACCATTTATGTTTAACTTCTAGTTATAATATACGATTCAGAAAATAAAAGAGGGCAAAAATGGACTAACATTGAATGGTTTGAATCAACTGTTCGTATACGCGGATAATCTAGATTTAATAGGGGACGATATAAGTGCACTGCAAAGTAACACTAAAAGTAGCGTGCGATGAGATAGGTCTACAGGTAAACACAGAGTGCGAATTATGGCCAGCGATGGGGGGAATAATCCCCCTCTGGAAAGCATTTATATCTGACTGCTAACTAGAATTCATTAATCCAAGGGAGATGATGTTTTGCCCCTCTAACGGTAAGAGGTTATGGTATCCTTTTCACCTTTCAGATCACATATTATTGTTTTGTTAAATGAACACACCTGAGTCTCCATAATATTTACAGTTTGACCTATTATATAGCTCAACTAAGAGTGGTACAGTCGAGTTCTATTAGTGTATTTGTGGAGTGTATGTTTGGACTGATATAAGCTCCCAACATAATTCATTCACAGTGCCTTGTGGAGTTTCGATCTGTCGATCGTGGTGAGTGTTAGTGAAAACATCTTGCCGTTATTTTCCGACAAATCGTTAAGTGAAGTTAACTGTAGATAACAAAAAGGTTAGATTTCACAGAGTTGCATAACGTAACAGAACAAATATACCTACGTTATGTAAACTTTGTTTAATTTAGGTTGTGTTTATATATACTCCTGAACTATGAAAGGAACAGTGCAAGACAACATCGCATGTTATTTCACTTCTTTTTTTTTTTCAAAGAAAGATCAAAGTAAATCTCGAGATACTTGTAGTGTTACGAACTATTGTACAGCAACAAGCCTTAGTAGTAACCGCGAATGTTACAAAAATAGCAACAGTAATAAAAATGAAGACAGAGAGAGAGGTTTCTAAAGTAAGGTGTGTAGGTTGTTGTGTTGCAAAGGAAAGATTTATGCAATAGCAGAATTCGAGGTTTAGGCTAACTTAGAATGAGACTGGTAAGGTTATATGTTCAACGTATCAAAACATACATGTTTAGAGAGAAAAAATATGTTGTGTGTAGACAAAACTTTTATTACTGGTGTTACAGTTAGTACGGTACTCCTAAAAAGTTGCATCTCAAAATCACTGACCACAGCTAAAGTCGGTCACACAATCGAGGATAGCAAATAAATTTCGCCTAGTAACCTAATTTCGACCACAAAAGTTTCGCAGTTAGTGTGAGTTTGAAATTATTGCACTCGATCGTCACATCCGAAGTAACGCGCGATAAGTAATCTCTGAAGTTTTGAAGGGTATGGTGTGTGTCGTGGTTGTCTGTAGTTTTTTTCCTTGTGGGAGTTTTGTAGCACTTCCCACGTTGCATAAGAGCTTTAACAAACCGTAAGTTTTATAGTGGTAAAGGTAAGCATGCTTGGTTAGTGATAATTGAGCTACAATATACACTGATACTTTGGCGCGGAAAGCTTTACCCTGGTGTAGGGAGAATCGCATTTTACAGTGTCAAGGGAGTCCTAATTTCCAAAAGCTACCATAACTTAATTAGCTATCCCCATGCGACTTTCCTAGCTCTAAAAAAGAAAAAAAGTGTAAAAGAAAAAAATACACATGGGAATCATACTAACATTTAAAATCCTTATAGAAAACACATGAGAATTATACTGGTCGTTGATGCTCTACAATAAGAACAACACATGAGAATTCATATCAAATTGCAGCATTAAATTAAAGTTCTAATTTAATAGAACTTTATTCAAAAATTCAACAAAAATTTTCATTGTCATTCTTTCACATAAGAAGCCTTGATAAAAATGTCTAATTTTAACAAAAGTAACTATGTAATATACACTCTTCCTAGAATTATAAGCTTCATCAAGAAAATCCAAGTCTAATCAACCAAAAAAGGGGGGGGGGGGAAGAAAACGTTTTTTCTGTGTCCATCACCACTGGTGTAAAATATCAAAGTGTCAAGAACTATTTCTCAATGCAACTTTATCTACTTTCAACATGAGTCAACACAAGTTAAATCAAGCAACAATGGTACAAATTCGACGAAATGTTTCTCTTCCTTCCATTGTTGGATATGTTGGATAGTTACCAGTACGAAGAGACGAAGACGAGATGCCCTAATTTCGCCCACCTGATGGGTCCAAATTTTCAATCCCTAAATTCAACACAGTGCATTATAGAACCTGAAGAACGTGAATTAGTTTAATGGAACAGAGAACGAACTATAATTCAGTGAAAACTGCGCAATATATTTCCCATTTGACAATTATAGTGACACATCTAACAGTGAGAGAAAAATTGAAAAAATACAAAGGAGCAACTTTGTAGAAGCAAAGTTAGAGGACTTTATTTATCAAGCAGTGATGGTAAAGGAGCTGACCAATGTAATTATACATCAACAAGCACTGAATCTACCACTTTTTACGATACAGAGTGCCCCATTAATGAAGGACTGTCCTTCCAAGAAAACAAGGATGAAAAATGGGTTACATGTAGAAAATGTCACATTTGGTCTCATGACAAATGTGTTGGAAAAGAGACAAAACGTCCACTCTTCACCTGTGATAGTTGTCTGCAATAACTAGAGAGCGGTTTAAAGACAAAATCTGCATCTTCTCTAGATTTCGTGTTTTTGAACTTACAATGAATTAGAGTTTTTTTGTTTTGTTTTTTTCTATTTACAGAGTTTTCTTTAGTTTAGAAAAATGGCAATCATTTTTATGGATAAATGACTGATATAATTGTTCATAGTATCCCACTTTAAGGTGCAAGCAGATTCCTTATATTTTGTTTATTAAATGTTGCATTAATTGTAGGTAGCATTTTATGTGACAGCAGACAGTGGTCGAAATTTGGATCCATTTTTGAAAAGCCATTGTTATCTTGTCTTGGAAAATACACTATTTCTCGAGTTGTGTTGAAATTATGCCTCAGTCGCAACATATTTGTACTTTAATGTTTGTAAAAGTGAATGCAATACTCACATTCTTGTTATGAGCATTACAATATATTTTATTGAGCGTCCAAAAAAAAAAGAAAGGAAAAGAAAGAACTGAACTAAATTCGGGTTCTTTCCTCTCAATGTTTGGAATTTCTGGAGATATGAAAACCAAAGCAGGCCGAGAGCAGTATCAAAAAAAGTACTTACTTATCTGTTAGTGTGGAAAATGGTTAATTTAAGAAATTTATATTCATTTGCAGTATGCACCCTCCAGAATAGATTCATTCATATGAACTTCTGCATTTATCAACAGTACTCAATATTAGTGTTTCGCTAGCGAGAATAGGCATCACACACATGTGTAATCTATTCATGACAATGCATTATTCGGAGTGACGGGATAGAGTCTTGCCTTACAAAGGAGAAAACTCTTTAGAATCTGCTTAACATATACAAGCAAGTGATACGAAGCTTTTATAGAAGTACAGCTCTCTTGTTGAAAATTGTCCTGTATTTCACATAAAGCGTTAACGTGGCATATATTAGACAGAAGAAAGAGTGCCGACTTTATTTAAGGGTGTTCATTACGTACAGATTCCAATACATCTTATATTTTAAATTTCATATCGTGTTGCCAATCTTTCAGTCAAGGGAGTACTGTGACTAAAAAATTATTAATTGTAGAGCGAATGGAAAGAGTTTACAATCTCAAAGATATTATTACAGTAAATCATACAGTGAGGAATCTCAGAAGAAGCGCATCTTTTTCATCCGTTAGGGGTAGTGTGGATTTGAACATGGAAATTTGTAATATCATTATCTGGTACCGAAGGCAAGTCGAATCTTAAGTTGCAAATAAGCAATATCAAGTACTTGATCGCCCCTGGAAAGAAAGGCTAATTCGTACACTGGGTAAACATAGAGAAAACAAAATACATGATAAACAAGCCGAAACACTGAGAATGAAGGAAATAGATACATAACAATTAAGAATGAGAACATAGAGAAAGTAAACAAATTTAAATACTTGGGAGCATATGTAACAAGTAAAAACGAGGTCACGGAAGAAATAGAAAGTTTGCTTAGCATAGGACAATGCATGTTTCTGCTCAGTCCGGAAACTCCTAACCTCGCGATTAATATCCAGAAAGTTGAAATTATTGAAAGTTTACAGAACGGTTATTCTGCTGGTAATACTTTACGGTTGCGAAAGTGGAAGTACGACCCTAGCAGATAAAAAAGAAATTACGAATGTTTGAAAATAAAGTCTTGAGAAAGATATACAGCCCGAAACGGGACGGGATGGCTTGGGAATGAAGAAGATTGCATAATGAACTTCACGGACTTTCCGACCTACCCGACGTTGTAAGAATAGTGAAATCGAGACAACTAAGGTCAAAGGCCATGTAGCTCGAATGGGAGAGAAACGAAGATCGTGGTTCCATTGTAGTTGGTAAATCGGAGGAAAAAATACCAGTAGGAAGACCGAGATGGGTTTGGGAGGGTAATATTAGAAGGGTTCTTCGAGAAGTAGATGTTTGTGATGAAAACTGGCTTGATCTTGCTAAGGATAGAATCCTTTGGCGAACGTTTGTTACTGCGGCGATGAACTTGCGAGTTCCGTAAGCCATAGAGTAAGTACGTAAGTAATGCACTAAAACGTCGTTTATCCCAAACGATTTTAGAAAATAATGTAATATTTCGTCAGTTTCAAAATTCATGAAAAATCGTCAATCTGCTTTGATCCGGAATGGGTCCAGTCCCAAAAGTCCGCACAAACAACGTTTTACTGTATTTTCTCTCTCTCTCTCTCTCTCTCTCTCTCTCTCTAATTACACTAACGTTTCAATTCCACCTCGAATCTTCGCTAAAGTTTCAAACTCAAGAAAAAAAGGCAGGACAGATGGAAATAGAAAATAGTAATATATCTATGCCTTGATAGTGGGACCGATTGGCGCCAAAATTCCAAAGATATTGAGGCACTTTGAAATTGATGTAGGAGTCGTAGAAATCCAAAATTTAAAAAATAATTATTGATCATTGTATTTGAGTGATTTCCAGATTATAAGTATATTTTATGGTACTGAACGGAAATTAAGATCCTTCTATCATTCACCACTTTTAATTAACAGTAAAACGTTAACGGTTAAGCTACTACGGAAGAAGCCTCTAAATACAAAATGGCGGACATTTATTCAAATGTCTTTATTTATTACCATACTTGATTAACATTCTTGTTCACGTACATTCGGGTTGTAACTTTCTGAATCTCAATTTCAGATCAAGGATAGTTACCAATTCTAATTTAACTCAAGGGCTCTTTGAATCCAATATGGCGTCCATTAATTCAAATATCTTTATGGATAGATTTAGTTGTCTTCAGATGCTGACCCCCTCAACATGAATTTCAGATCATTAAAATATATTCACCAGCTTTAATTTACTCAAGCATCCTTATCATCCAAGATGGCGGCCATCAACTAAAGTGTCTTGATTAATGACCACACTTGATTGAAGTGTGGTGGGTTAATGAAACTAAAACGAATTTGGATATTGAGGCATCTAGTATTCGTACCATTTACCATGCGTTAACCCCTCAGCAGAAGCAGCAGCGAGTTGACATCTGCAGTTCCCTGCTCACCCGTCATAGACTTGAGCCATTTCTGGACAGAATGGTGACAGAGGATGAAAAGTGGG
>JAGDQP010033070.1:9725-20894 GCA_022664845.1 Lepisma saccharinum
TTTAAAATAGGTATTTGAAGTCATGCAAATATATACGTGCTAAAGGAAGTTTAATTATGAACGACTTCTTAAGAGTTGTTGTTTGCTGAAACTGCGTGACGATGGGACATGAAAGCGAACGATAGCCAAAAAAAAGTTCAAAATTCTGTTAACCTTAGACTTTGGGAGACGCCATAGCCCAGATAGGAGAACAATATTCAAGGTGCGGAGACACGTAGCTCTTGTAAAATAAAGTGAGTGCTGTAGAATCCTTCAAATCAACAAACCAATAAACCTAGAAGTTTTATGGCTTTTTAACAGACGTTGTACCATGATCTTCAAAAGTGAGCTTTGAGTCGAGCAAAACACCGAGATCTTTATGTGATGAAACTTTGGCAAGAGAGATTATGTTAAGATGACACGAACCATGAAGAGGACGTTCCTTAAGACTTCTGTGAGTGAAGTACATTTGTTAGTGTTAATTTTTAGCTGTCATTTATCGCACCACGAAGAGAATTACAATATCATCAAGAGTTTTAATTTCTCTAAAATATTTACAGTCATTGGCATACCTACGAATGTTGCTTGAAAATTCATTGTACTGGTCCATAAAGTCGTCCATGAGCAAAACAAAAAGTAGAGGTCCAAGGACGGAACCCTGTGGTACTCCAGATGTAATAGTACACCACTAAGAAGCAGCGCCAGCCAGAACAACACGTTGCTGACGGTCATCTAAGTAATCTTTAATTAAGGATAAGAATTGACCGTGAATGTTAAACCTGTGAGACAGTTTATGTAACATATGAGATGAAAAATAGAATCAAAAGCTTTTGTGAAGTCGAAGTATACGATATTGTGTATTATTACAGGCAACGAATGGCGTGTGACTGGAGAATAGACATATTGGTTAGGCAAGAACTGCCAGGAAGAAATCCATGCTAAGCAGGATGGATGTACAGCAAAATGAATTTTAATAGCGTATACTTAACAATCTTTTCACAGATGATGGACACGACAGGCAAAAGGGATATATGGGTCCGCAGCTAGCGACCAAATTTTTGTAGCCTGGCTTTGGAATGGATGCGATGTTAGCATTCTTCCATATAGAGTGGAAGAAAGCTTCTGAGAAGCACCTATTCAAAAGAAAAGTTAAAGGATAAGCTAACGAAGTAACTGTATTCCTTAGAAAAACTGCAGGAATAGAATTATAACCGGAGGCTCTGTGGTGTGAAAGGAATACTACTAAGCTGTAAACTTCAGATGTGTTGGTACTGATGGTTGTCAAGGATCCATTTGTTATAGATCTAGCATCAGGAAGGACAGTAGTATTGACTTGTTGACAACTGTTAGCATTGAAAAACTCAGCGAATAAATGCGTTCTATCAGACCCGGTAGCAGTTAAATTATTGTATGTCATTTCAACTGTGACCAGTTTACTACTGGTCTTCTGCTTAATTAGTGGCAAGAACCTTTTAGAATTGCTACGAATGTTGCTTGTTATACCTTGTAGTATGTTCTTATATTTTGTTCGTAAAATTTTTTAGTTGAGTTCCTAAGTAATCTAAACTTGTGATGCATAAATTCATTCAGAAATGTTTTCCACAGTTCCTAAGATGTTTTCTTATTGTAAAGGCCGCCTTAATTTCGTGATAGTAGTATTGTTTATTGCTTGTACCCGTGAAGTATGTCAAAAATTATTATTGTTATCATTATTATCGTCACCTAGGAACCAGAATGTATTATGTCCACTTTTGGCAAAATGGAGTTAACACTACAGTCAAAGACTTTGTACTGAAAAATATCTCACAAATCGACCTCCAAGTGACTAGAAATGTTAGAAATGAAATGAATTTATACAGACTTTAAATGGAACTTCAAAATAAGTTTTTCTCAAAAGTAGCAAAAGTGGACATAGTACCTTCTGGTTCCAAGGTAACGTTATTATTATTATTAAGATTTTCTGACGCAGTGGTTTTTGTTCTAATAGCGTTTAAGAACCACAGACTGTTAGATTTTGCATATTTTTTATTTACAAAATTTCTTATTACTCATCAATAGTTGGTGCTAGAGAGTTCAGAGGGGGTTCATTTAAAGCTCTTGTAACAAGTTTCGTTTGATATGTCACTTGATAGAATTGCACAACATTTTGCTTCCCGAAATTCTCAAATTGGATTTTCTCAAAATCGGACACCTCAATTTTTTTTAAAAAAAATCTTATATGTTTGTCATACTTCCCTACAGCTACCATGAAAATTGTAATTTGGGACGATAATAGGATCCCGAGATAACATATTTTCGTTATATGCCTGGGAAAGAAAAGGCACTAATGATTCACATTATGAATTTGAGTTTTATTTATGGCCTTTAGCGTTAGTAATCTATGGCTTAGGCTGGGACAAGGTAGGGGAAAGAATGCTGGAAGAAGTGGGCCACAGCTAAAGTTCAAGGTACCATTTCGATATTTGCCTTGTGTGACTAAGGAAAATCCATTGGCCCGCATAACGAATATTTTATTACGAACTGGTATAGTATTGGGAAGTGAAAATAGATCCGGATTCTGATAACAGTGGAACTGGGTAACCAAATCTTGTATTTGGGACCCAGATACGTACCTTGGAAATTTGAACTGAGGACCCGGATCTGGTTCCTGGAACCAGGAATCCGGATTTTGCCCCGAGAATTGGTACCGTCGAATGGGATGCCCCGGATCGGAATCTTGTTCCAGGGTTCGGATCCGAATACCTTGTTCCAGGGTTCCGATCCCAGTACCCGATTCCAGAATCCCTACATGGTGCCAAGATCTGGACACGGTTCCAAGATTCGGATCGTAACTTTTAAGAACCGGATCCAGGTACCCGGTTGCACCAACCGGATCCAGCTCCTCAGTTTCAATAAAGATACGACCCAGGTACCCAGTTACAATGTTATCAGGAAACGGATCAATTTTCTCCTCCCTATTATATACCAGTTCATAATAAAATGTTTTTACTGCGGATCAATGAATGGATTTTCCTCAGTCACACAGGGCAAATATCGGGAAGGTACCTGTGTCCGATTTCTTCTAGCATTCTTTCCCCTACCCTATCCTAGCTTGAGCCATAGATGCCTAATGCCAAAGGCCATAAATTCAAATTCTTAATGTGAACCTCAAGTATCTTTTTCTAACCAGGCATATAACGAAAATATTTTTTTATCTCACGATCCCATTATCATGCCAATTACAGTCTTCATGGTAGCTGTAGGGAAGTATGACAAATATATAAGACTTAAAGAATCGAAGAACAAGGAATAAACCGACAATCATACAAAATCTGAGATGGTGAGGTGGAGAAGGTGTGTTGAATTGACGTGGAATAATCCAGTAATACGAAAAGTGAAAGATATAATCAATCGATATTAGATAAATTAGAACAACAGGAACTTTTCTATCTTCTAATTTGGAAACTTGTTTTCTTCTTCTGTGAATTTTTTCTCTAATTTCGATTTATATATATTTATTGCCTACGAATATGGAAAGGAAATCGCCCAGGGCCTAGTTTGAAGATACCATCCCGAAATTAACTGGTATCGAAGTGCATTACTATTATTATTATTACTTACACTTTTATATAACATTTTCTCATCCGTAATGTCATTTTTAAGAATATGAGAAATATGCCCATACCTTTAGCAAAATGAACATCCACAGGATGCGCTCTTCCATCTACACTAAGGATAACTGATGTATCCTTCGTAGAATCCTTCCCTTTGTTCACATTAAAGTAGTCTTTTAAAAACTCAGCATCAACTGTTGCAGACGAAACGATCAGTCTTAAATGTTTTCTTTTCTGAAACAAAAGCTCCTCATATTAATTCATAATCATGTTTTTCTTTTGTTTTTTGTTTACTAATATTTTGCCATTTTTGATAGAGTTAAAAAAGGTACTGGCTCAATTTTCAAGAACATGATAATATCTTTTGCTTTTCGATAACTATTGTAGCTTTTATTTCGTTCTGTGTGACACACACAGGCTTAATTGGATATCTGCACAAATTTAGCCAGCTTCAATCCATGAAAATAACTTCTTTAGCGTTCCCGATTTATACTTTCAATCATCTTATGTGTTTCGCTGAAAATATATGTTTACATTTTACTATTTTCAATTAAATTAACCTGTTTTAGAATAGAATTAAAGCTAACTAACCCTTACAATGAGAAAGACTAAAATTTATTTTATTTTCTGTGTAAACAGTCTGGATTGCTGAGCTTAGCTTACTTTCCAGACTTTGACCTAAATTATTTTCTACTTCACAGGGCCAAGCTTTCTACCAGGTGTCACCTTCTGAGTACAAGATTTGTTAATATTTGCACTTTTCTTTTCCGTTCTGACCCATTTTGACTAATCAGAAAAGGAATTCTGCTGTGTGAATCTACAATTTGAACTGTTAGAACATAACATATATTTGTGGTTTAATCACGACAAAAATACAGAATATGAATCTAACTCGAAACCGACGGCATTAATTATGAATCAGCTTCACAACAAATATTTCAATCACTCCTAGTTAATTAACATTAACAAAAATACGCGGCTTTACTTAAAGCATAAAATTTGGAATGTCTGTAGAACGTTAAAATAATATTTACTGCCGTTACTAAGGAAGATTTAGTACCGAGTGGCTATAGCTCAGTTGGTAGAGCGTTAAGTTAGCAATAGGAAGGTCCTAGGAACGATCCCAGGCCCCTTAGTCTCACCAGGCAAATGCCGGGATGGTACCAACAAAACTAGAGCTTAGTCGACTACTTTCCAACTTCATCTGCCACACGATATCCCGCCCTGAGTCTGAGATGCCTAAAGCCCATAAATAAATTCAACATCTAAGGAAGATATTGCTTAAAGCACAAAGGCATTTGAATGTAATCTTTGTTGACCAAATTACGTAACTAACACAAACGTGTGTTATGGTCTTCATTTACAGCCTGATGAATGATGTCTCTTAAATAACACAAACTTCAGTAGGGAAGATAAAAACGCCCTAAACATTTAAGGTAACTTATGAAAATCGAAAGGAATTCTCAAATCAGGATAAGCCAGAGGGACACCTGTTGGCAGATAGCGACTTAGCCTCTACACAAACCAGTTAGTTCATTCCTCACTTTTCATTAGACTTGCATAATAGTTTTCACGTTACATGCACCATTAGTAAATACACCTGATATGTCACTTCTGCATATCTTGATTTTCCCTTCTTGTTTTTTGAGCTGGTTGACGAATTAAGTTATATTAACTAAACATTGTAAAAATCTTCACAGTTCCTATGATATTTTGAATATTCAACTCGTATAGATACGTTCCCAAACTTTCCTCAGCTGCAAAAACATCTTTTTCGGGAGGAAAAAGTAGAAATATATTTAAAGGTATTTCTGCCACCTGTCAAAATTAAACCAAATTTCTTCTTGGAGTGAAATCGTTGACAAGATTTATCTATTCATTATTGAGGGTATTTTCTTTTAACAACACATTGTAAATACCTTCAAATGACTTTTCCTATTTACCTTATTTATTACGTTTACGTCCTGTTCTTTCTATTTTTTTGACACTGTCGCGACATAAACATTTTTTTTTTCTTCAAATTGTTTTCCGTCCCCCCGCCATTTTCTATTGTATTGAAGTTAATTATGTTGTGTAGGCATTTGACATGTATTGAAATCGTATGCTGGAGACTTGTTGCTTGAAATTGTGTCTCTTGTTACGTGACGTCACATGGCGACGTGCGAGAGTTCGTTGATAGTCGGTTTCGTTCATTGTTCGTTTCGCGTCCGCCATTTTGTTTACCTGTTGGTGAAGCAGGTGTTGCTCGTCCATTGTGCTATGAAAGGTAAGCCGTGATGGTCAGTATGATAAGGAAGGTAACCTACGTCCTGTATATTTGTATTCAAAGATCATTCCCGAGATTGATTTCAATAAGTCTGTGTTTCAGTTAGAATTGCATGCTTTGGTACTAGCGATTACCAAATTTGATATGTATTTGCATAAAGAATTTGTGGTTTATTGTAATAACTGTGCTCTTACTTGGTTATTACGTAATCGTAACAGACAAAGGAAATATGCCACTACGTTAGAACATACTGCTAGATTTCAATTCAAAGTAGTTCATATTCGATCTCAAGCTAATTTGGTAGCTGATTTTTTTTTTCACGTGTACATAACCCGTTTGAGTTTGTTCCTATGGATAATGATGTGCATGATATCGAGAAATATGACGGTAAGGATGTAACAGTCAGTCTTGCTATATTTTGGGATCAACCCGAATTTAGTAAGTCCATGAATGGAAGCATGAAGACAAAGAATGCAATTCTATTATTGAAAAGCTTTCTAATAAACAGGAAGTACCAGGATATGTTATTAGAAATCAGATACTGTTAAAGAAAACCAAAGCAAAAAGACGTGGAGGTCTTCGAATATTTGTACCGTTAGCCTTGTGCAATAGTATATTGAAATTCTTTCACTGTCAGATTGTCGGTGGAGCACACAGTGCGTACAGAAAGACTGTACATAAAATATGTGATAGATTTACTTGGCCTTCTGTATTTCATGACATTAAATTATTCGTGGATACCTGTGACGTGTGCCAGCGTACCAAGTACAGTAATACTAAACGGGTAGAAGAATATTTTTCTAAGGAAGAGTTTAGGCCAAATTCAGTATGGTATTTAGATACTGCTGGTGCATACCCGAGTAGTTGTGGCGGGTATAAATATATTATGGTCGTAACAGATGCTTGTAGCCGTTTTGTGATGATAGAACCTATGAAGACCTTGAGTTCTAAAATCATATGTGAGAAATTACAAAAGTTGTTATTAACCTTTGGGTTTGTTAATAAAATAGTGCATGACAGAGCCAGCATATTTTGTAGCACGTATTTTAAGCAATTTCTATTTAATTGCGGCGTTACTGATGTTCCTACTACTGTTTACTCTCCTTCATCAAACTTATGTGAGAGGCCAAATCATAGCATTATACAAATGCTCAGATGTTATATTGATAAGGAACAAAAGAAGTCGGCATTATTACTGCCCAAGATACAGTACACCTTGAATTTAACTGTCAATGATTCAATAGGCCTATCTCCCGCTGAGGCGTACATGGGGAGGAAATTTATAATCCCCTGGTTGACAATTGGTCTCTAAATGATGTAATATGGGAAGACCATAACTGGAAGGATGAGCGTTTGCATATAATGGTTGAAAATGTCAGTAAGGCTTGGGGAAGGAAGAATAAATTGTATAATTTGAGACATAGGCCGGTGCAGTTTGAAATTAATGATTTGGTATTAGCTAAGAAATTTGTGAAAACTAGTTTAGATAAACATTTCAATGCCAAGTTGGCTTTTCAGTATGAAGGCCCGCATAAATATTGAATTTTCCGACCAGGAACACAATCTGGCTTGCATTAGTAGAGAATCCAGATGTACAGATTAAGCGCCATGTTAAACACATAAAAAAATATTTGGCATCACGGCAGTGATTATGTTTGTATTTGATATGTATGTAGTAATGTGTTTCTTCATGAATGGATGTATACTGTGTGTACGAATGTTTTTTATAATTCCAGGATCCTGAAATGTATAAATGCTTGGTGAGAGTGGAAGTACGAATTTCATAATGTGATGATTGTCATGTATGAGGAGATGCGAGAAAGAGTCATTATTGTAATTTCTCTGTAAACCTTTATGTTCATTGTTGAGGCCATTCAGTAAGGTTTGATATATATTACTCAGCGTACTGTAAGTACAGTTTACAATATTTATATTTATAAAAAAAAATGGTTTCTCTTGTTGTTCATTAATATTATTTGCAGGTAGGGGTATTTATAGATAGCAACATAAACATTTTTTTCTTCAAATTGTTTTCCTTCCCCCACCATTTTCTTCTTGTATTGAAGTTAATTATGTTGTGTAAGCATTTGATGTGTATTGAAATCGTGCGCTGGAGACTCGTTGCTTGAAATTCTCTCTCTTGTTACGTGACGTCACATGGTGACGTGCGAGAGTTCGTTGATAGTCGGTTTCGTTCGTACTTGTTCGTTTCGCGTCCGCCATTTTGTTTACCTGTTGGTGAAACAGGTGTTGCTCGTCCATTGTGCTTTGAAAGGTAAGCCGTGATGGTCGTCTTAAAGTAATCGTGTAGACTTTGATAGAATTTGAATCGTACAATGGACACGTGTTGCGGAATATTTGATTGGGGGTTTATCTGAAAATAGTGAATCTTGTGGTATAGTCATTGGGTCTTAGTGGTAAGTCTTTTGGTCTAAAACATTAAATATAGGAATTAATAACCTGGAAGAATTTTCCTCCTGGTTAAATGCTCTGCGACAATGTTCTTGGTGTTAGTTTGCTCCTTTGGTTATATATGTGTAAGATATTTGAATGTATTATTGGAGTTTGTGCATTTGTAGTATTTGCAGTGACCTATTGTGTATTTTTCCTTTTGCGAGTTGAAATTAACTGCAATACTGAACTTACGGATATATTTACACGATTTGATAGATTACAGGAGCTTTCGATCCATGTGGCCTCACGTTATGCGTTAGATAGCCATTCTGAATTATTAGATTATTTGGGTGGCCTTAAATTATTTTAATGCTTGTTGCGAATCTATTTATTGGAAATTAAATATATATTTTGTTATGAAATTGATTATTTTGAATTATTAGTCAACAGAACCACCACAAACATGATTACAGTTATAATAACACTGTTCTACACACATTTTGTTACATAAATGAAAACACCCGCTTTTAACTAATTTGGAGGTGCTGAATACGAAAATGGCATTAAAAAAGTTCGATTGGCTCTCATTTCGGCGTAACCGAAGGGTGAGGGGGTCCAAGCGTCCCTACACACTTTTATTTATTTGGCAACACTGTTGAAGGTCTGGCAACGCCGCATTGGAATATATTACGTCAGCATTGGTGGCAAAATATACCCGCAACAAAGATCCATAACCAGATGGGTCAAGGGGCATAGCCTCCCCCTAAATTATTGATGGCCCTACCTAAAATTGCTGTTATTTGGGGAAAATCTTGGTATTCTGGGTGGGTTGGGTCTGTTCTAACGTCCTCTTCCCTCCCCACCATTTACATTTCGACTGACATAAAATGTGGTTACTGATACCGTACTTGGTTTGTTGTTCAGGAAAAATTACCTTTTTCTTACTGAAGTAAGTAGAGCCCTTAAGCGTTAAAAGCACTTACAGTATGGATGTTGAATTCCTAGACATACCTTTTTAACACCTAGTCGTTTTGGCTTGTAGTTTGTAGCTAACTTATATTCCTTCATTCCTAATACTCCAACAGGAATCAGCTAACATCGCTGTGCTCCACTTCCCTTTGTATTTTCCCCCCTTGCAATTTGCTGATGGAAGCGTTCCTCATGCCCGTCGCTGACATCACCACTATTGTCACTAAAGAAATCCACATGCGAATGAAGAACATACAATTTTAGCGACATCCTACACCCAATCTTCTCGTAAGATGACAGAAGATTCTCCACGAGTTGTTCGTAGTTCTCTGCTCTCCTGTTCTCCAGAAATTTATGACGCGCTTGTCGAAATGCATTCTACGCTGCTTGCTCCCCATCACTAAGTGTCTGTTCAAATTGAGAATCACGCAGCAGAAGACGTACCTGTGACCCAATGAATATCCCTTCCCTTATTTTTTCCAAACTGAGACGTGGGAATTTGCTACACAAGTATTCAAATGCCGGTCCATCTTTGTTCAATGTTTTCACAAATTTCTTTATCAGCCCTACCTAATTTAATGTGGAGTGGCGGAAGCAATATCTTCCTAGGATCTACAAGAGGTTGTGAAGAAACACTTTTTATACTAGGTGTGTATGATGAACGTATAACCCAGTCTTTTTTCTTATAATGTAAGTTCCTAGCACGACTGTCCCACTCACATAAAAAGCAACAAAATTTTGTGTAACCCTTTTGTAAACCCAACAGAATAGTAAACTTGCCACCCAGATCTATAGTATTCCAGGCACCTAAGAATTTATTTTGTGTTTTCATAAGTTTCTTTAACATCAACTGCATGTACAACAGGAATTGAAGGAAGAAGATTACCATTTTGCAATAAAACTGCTTTCAGAGAAAATTTGGAGGAATCAATGAAAAGTCTCCATTCCTCAGTCTTGTATGTGTCATCCTTCTTGTATGGTATATTCATTGCCGCAAAGAGTCCCTCAGTGTCATGGCACACAGTCAGATGTCTTTGTGTTTTGAAAAATGAAACAAATTCTTTACGTCTGTAGCGAAAAGTTGTTACCTTCACATTATCTGCCAAGTGATCCCATTGTTGCAGCCGTGAGGCCAACAATTCGCCTTTGTTTTTGGCAAGTTCTAAGACCCTGATTAGGTCATTTAATTCGGCCTGTGTTACCTTATGCGATACTTTGGCAGCGGAAGTCGTGGAAAAGTCTGGATCTTGAGATGTTGAGGGCTGTTCTGTATCCTGTATATCATCTTCATCACCTATATCCATGATGGAATTTTCTGGTGGATCTGGTACTGGTACATCGGGACCGTGTGGAATAGGACGTCTGGCTGAACGTAGATCCGGGCACACCAAAGTCTCCTTTTTCTTTTTGATATAACCCTTGCGAATAGATGGGACCAAGCAGAAATAACAATCAGTGGTATGATCAGAAGGTTCTCGCCACATCATGGGCACTCCAAACTTCATACGGTTACGTTTTCCATGCGCCCATACATTAAGAGTAGAAGAGCATGTGGTACAAGAAACGTGAGGAGTCCAGGTTCGGTCCTGGTCCCCCACTTTGCATCCGAAGTACAGGAAGTAGGCTTTCCTTGTTTCAGGCGTTAAGGCACGTTTTCTCTACTTAAACGTAACTTCCCCACATATGTAAGAAAAATTGTCTGGCCTGTTCACACACGTGCGAGGCATGATTAGAACCTTTACAAATCAAATCACCTCCCTACACAACACAAAAAACTTGGTACACACACCAAACTTGGTACATGACTCTAGAAACTGGTACACAAAGAAAGAAAACAATTGTGCGCAGACTGAAGTGAAGTACTTTCCTGAATATGTGGCATGTCCCAAGAGAGTGTATTGCTGAGAATGCCCCGTTGCCAAACAACCAACAATATTGCCAGGATGATGCACAGGGAGCATATAAGAC
>JAGDQP010033071.1:0-20894 GCA_022664845.1 Lepisma saccharinum
AGCTGCCATCGTTCAGGATACTCTTATGAGTTATAACACAATTTGTAATGTAAAAATACGAAAAAATATGCCTTTTCAGACTAATGTCTCAACAAAGGCAGATTTTTTTTTTAATTTTCCAATTAACCAATTTTTGTTATTAATTTTATAATTTTAGTTTTTATAATATATGATATCATATTTATAACAATGAAATTATTACAATGCAATGTCTTAATTTCTCTTATTTAAATATTGTTTTCAGGTTTCATGGCTGATGCCATTTAATAGGGCAGATACATTTAAAACTGCATCACATACTGGGAAATGAATTTTGCATCAACTATAGTTATACAATAAATTGTTTAAGTAAACAGTTGTTATTTAGTTGTTCCTAAATTATTTTGGCAAGTCAAACGAAAAACCTACGCCAACGGAAGTAACAGTATTCGAGTAAATTAAAAAGGTGCTTTTTGATGAAGACATTATTGTTGACGAAATACGTACTGTTATGTATGCTAAAGAGGCATTGGATTCGGCCTTGCTGTTTTTTCAAACGATGTTTTATGATCAGATTTGCAGGGGGGAAAACGAGTTCTTTTATTAGTTGATTCGTGGTCATCGAATAAGGATGACGATGCCCTTTATAACTCTACTGTTCCTGAAGGTATGTATAGAACTGATAAAAAAAAACTGATCCCACCAAAATGTACAGCTGTTGTTCAACCAGAAGATGTCTAATTTTTCAGACTCTACAAGCATATGGTAAGATTCATCACCAACACCGTTTTCACACAATTTGAAATACATCTGTGGCATAGAGATCATTCTCTTGCAAGTGGTTATATTGATGATCAGCCAGAAGAATTCGTCACGTCTTTGGAGTATTGTTTTGGAGCTGGATTGTTAGAATATTGTCCTATAGAAAATTGTCAATTGTCAGCTTTCATGAAATGTGCTCATTTTGAACACTATTTTTGCCTAAATCACACATTAATTGATTGTATTCTTCACACCTTTTTTAGTGTTTAAGCTACATAGATATATTAAACATGGATTTGCAGTCGTTCAGTAAAACATTCAATTTTCTTTGTTTCATTTATAAAGTTCTACATATATAAAGTTACAACGCTCTGTGAATTGAACTATATTTTTATATGTTCAATATAATTATTACTGTAATCATTCATGACAATTAAAATCTCTAAATCTGTATGTTTTTCTATTTTGTTATTTAAAAACAATTCATAAGAAAACTAAAATCCAATTGATTTTTTATTCACTTCAATTATTTTTCGTTTTTTTTTCTTAATTAAATAAAAAAATAAGCATAATATGTTGTTTTTAGTGATGCAATTTCGACATTGTAATATGTATCATACAAGTTCGACATTCCTCTATCGATATAATTTGTATTAATATGACATATATGACACAAAAAATGAGACTTCCTGTTCATAATGATAAACATAATTTGAATGCTTTCGGGCAATTTTATAGTACATGAGTCATAAATAAGTGATAACAAACATTTGAAATTAATAATCAATTGAAAACTTAGTCAAAAAAAAATACGACTTTTGTTAAGATATTAGTCTAAAAAGGCCTATTTTTCGTATTTTTTTTTACATTAGAAATTATGTTCTAACTCAAGATATCCTGAACGGTGGCAGCTATAAATTTGCGAATCGTCTTTTTTAAAGCTCTCAAATGCAAACAAAATGGTCGCGTTAGGATTTTAGCGAACAAGGATCGTGACCCTTCCTTGTTAGAAGAAATGTTCTCTACTATTATATAGGCTCACAATTTGAATCTCAATAATAGTCGCAATGTGAACCTGCATGATAGTGGAAGAAATTTCTTCTAAGTATTCTTTGCTTGAATTTTTATGGAAATTAAAGGGCTTCTGACTTTTGCTAATAACGTTCCATTCCTGACTTTGTTAGAAACTTTCCTGACTTTTTCCAGACAACTGGCGAAAATTTTAGTAGTGAAGAAAAATCTAAAATTCCAAGATTTCGGATTTTTTTTTTTTTTTTTTTACTCTCTTCTGTAACAAAGTATGTATTTGTTGTTTACAACTTTGAGTAACCTCTTATGGACTGGGCTGTTACTTTCACTATAACCAGGGGTGTAGCGAAGGCAGAGCGCAGCCCCTGTACTTCATCTAGACGTCACGGAGCGCCCTGTCTCTTTGTGTTACATAATTTAACATTTTCTTTTTCTACGTAAATCTTGAAAAATGTTAAGTCCTGGCGTCTGGTAACTTTACACTATACTACAGGGGTACTTATTATCCGTGCCATTGCTTAGTTAAAATCCACAACAATTTAAGAAATTTCAGTAATTTTTTTAGTGAAAATAATAAAATTTGTTGGCTTTAATGACAAGTACGGTTGATTCTTCTTGTAGTAGGAGTGACATTAATGCAATCATTGCTATACTGCAAAGGTACATATTCATTAATACACACAGTAATGTCATACTCATACCCCAACAAAGTATTAGTGAATCAAACGCTCCGCTATTATAATTTTCCCAACCACACCACTGACTGTCACAACGCAAAGTTGGTTGTTTTTGAAAAGTTCGCCATATTTGGATGCAATTTTTTTCAGAAAATACATTTTCAAAAGCAATTTTTTAGTATAGTTGAGACTTTTACGGATTCTAAAAAGTTGACCAAGTTTCATTATTGACCAATCATTGGTTTAGATTTTATTGCTAAATATGTTATTTTGAAAATTCAGTCATACGCGTATTTGGACGCCCTCCTGGAACATTTTGGAGAGTTCAGTTGGTTCATAATTTGTTTTCATGGACTGTAATAACCGTTAACACACTGCTTTGTTCTAGTTTTAAAAAAATCCTTGAAAGTGAGGACTTCGCTTGACCAGAATGGCCACTGCGGTCTCCAGACCTTATCGAACACATCTGAAATGTTTTAAGAAGAAGAAGAATAGAATGAAGCTACAACGTGGCACGACTAAATTCTGTACATATCGTGTGTTTCTCGTGCAACAGCTGAATATATCGTATGTACATAGTTCGCTCATGTAGCCAGGAAGGTTAGTTACTGGTCGTGTCACGATATCAGGAGACAGCAATTCGATTTCTCGCTAACTTGATGACCAATTATTTTACGAATGTTTTAATTTGTTTCCAGACACGTGTAATCCTCAAATATGGGTTATAGGCCTATGATTCACTTCTATCTCTTTTCTACATCTTTTATATATCGATTATATTTTCAGTAATTGCACACAAAATGGATGGAAATATTTCCTTTTTATACAAAAAAATACTTAGGAAAAACAATATGAGTGTAATCATTATCAGTATCATGGGATGAATTCGAAAAACCGTCCTCAACTAATACCCATTACATCATATTAAAAATGATGAAATCGTTTGATCTATCTTAATAAAATAGTCGTTCCGCAATAGTCAAATGCCAAAGACGATCTCTTGGTGGTCCAAGAGTCCCCATTTCAAAATAACTTGAATCATGAGGCTCAGAAGATGTAATACATAACCTTTCAGTTGGGTGTCTTCACGTGCAGTAAGGCAGGTGTTGTTGCATCATGGAAAGGGAGAGAGGGGAAGGGACATTCAGAAGAAAAGGGAGGAGAGAGCGAGACGGCCACTGAACTACCATCCTTTCACCGGAATGTCGTGAACTTTGCTTCACTCTTAACACTGGGTTACTCATTTCAGGAATTTTCCATATCCTGCAAAGAAAGAAAATGAAAAAGACACGTGGATTATGTGCTAAAATATTCATATCTTTTTTCCGGATTCAGTATCCAATTATTAATATTGATGTTGCTTAATACTATACTGAAAGCAAGATTATAGATACGATTATGAACTCTCGTCATCATTGCCAATGGCGACAAATCCTCAAGAACATACTTTATAGGTCCTCTTTAATTGATAGCTTACTTACATGGTTCGATCTATGGTATTGACGGAATACCTCATTTAGTAGAGCAAACCCTGCACAATGCGACAAGGTAGAAATAACTATTTCAGTAATATTTACAGAGTGACCATAATCAGTTGAAAGATCGTTGTTGCATTGGCCATTTGTTCTGCAATATATCGTAAAGAGTATGTCAACCCTGTAATATTGCGTAAAATCAGCGTACGTTGATCCTGTAATACTTGGTAAGCATCAGACCATTGGTCTTGTAATATTTCGTAAACTTCAGCGTACATTGATTCTGCAAGCAATACTTCGCAAACATTAGCGTACGTTGATCCTGTAATATTTCGTAAACATCAGCAACGCAATTTGTTTCAGCAACGCAATGCAATTCCATTGACTAGAAGTTGCTAGGTATTTGCCTTGAGATGGAATTTAATATTGTACTTAGCACGGCTTTGCAAAGGGAAATTTGCGTCTTCTTATGGGAAAATCATAGCAAACATGATATATGTTTAGCCAATAAGCAGCTTCGTTACAGACTTTCGATACAGACTGCCAACCAATCAAACTTTTAACGCCCTCACGGGATGTAAACAAGGAACATGGCATCTGTTTCTAATGATGTTTCTGAATTATGTTAGCATTACAAGAAAGATGTTTTCAGGTATCATTATAATGCAAATTTACAGCGTTTTAATAACCATGGTTGGATAAGTGACGGTAATCGACATTTAGTTAGATACTCCTCCGACTCGTTCAATTGGTAAGAATATGTGAAGTGATTTACAGTAGAGTAGTTTTAGCGTTATATACAGGTATATTATTTACTCTGTTTTTAACTTCGTCTAATAATAGGTTAGGTTAGCGTAGGCCATTATGGAGTCTAGAGGAGTATCCAAAGTTCTTTCCTGAAGAAATACTAGCTACTAAACCAAATGTTATTAAAGCTATTAACACCCACAAACAGCAAAGTTCCGCTGCCCTTTAAATACATGCAATTACTTGTCCTTTTACATTTCTGCGTTTTTTCCTGTTAAAAATCAACCTTTGCATTTATATGCTCGGTCTATATGAGCAATATTGCCTTCCCCTTCTCGGTTCAGCTTTAGTTTGTACACCGTTTCAGTACCGGTACGGTAAGGATTACGATATCAGACACCATACATGTAGCAATAAGAAAAGAGGCTTATAGGATTACAGATAACAATAAATTAAATTTCCGTGTATAAGAAGTTCGGTTTGCTATTTTGAAACGGAATTGAACCTAAACTTAAATCAGTACTGTGTAAGCAGGATCAGTTATCGTAACAACCCCATTAAGTGGTCCTACAAGTGATCAACATCCCAATATGAATAATCGTTTTCAAACTCAAGCATCAATCGATTCCGATGAAATAGTTTAATCTCTTCATGAAGTCGGCTCAAACTGATTCGGAATTGCTACAAAAATCAGGGACAGTATTTCGAGTGAGTGACAACAGGCTAATTATTTTCTACAACAAAACAATACTTTAAGTCACTCTAATCACTGCTAGGGGTAACAAAACTTACCAAAAGAAATTTAGTTCTGAATATCGGCTGGGGGACGTTTCATTCCAATTCAAATCCGAGTACATTGATTCTGTAATGCTTCGTAAATATCAGAGTACGTTGATCCTATAACACTTCAAAGAATGAAGTAATAATGTTAGGACTAACCCGATGACAACTTACAGAAGTGAGTTTAGAGAAGCTAGTGTGAAATAAAGAAAATTATCTAAACAAAAACTTGACCTCCCAGCTTCAGAGTTGTCAGATTGAAACGAGCCGAACTAATTTTAGTCACTGAACTCAAATATGAAATCAGTTTCTTTCTACCAGCTTTGGTTGAGGTTAATAGAGAGAATTTTCAGAATGGAGAAACCTAATTAAGTGAAACATTGCATGCTTCAAGTCATCAGATCGAGAGCGACCTTATAAATCGAGATAGATAATCGAAATCTAAAATCAGTTTATTTCTGTGTGCTTGCGTTACGGGTGGACGGTGAAATTAAATCAGGGGAAAAATTAGATGAGAAGGGGAGGTCTGCTACAAAATTATTTTGTGAATTTTGCAGCACCTTTAAGCATTAATCAATCAGCTCCTTACGATAATTCGCTAGAGGTAGAGCAGTCGGCAGAAAGCTCGCTGTATAATCAGAAGGACCCGGATTGGATTCCCTGTACCTGCTATCCTGACTGATAGATTCCCTGATTTTACTCAGTTACACCGCACAAATGCTGGGATGGTACCTATCCAAAATAGCCTCCCCCTTATTGTTGTTGTTAATATAATAATAATATGAAGAAGAAGAAATCACAGCCATATTCAATCCACTACTGGATGAGGCCTCTCCTCGGAGGGAGAAGATTGGTCTACTGCTCCCACGCTGACCTGACAGGTTGAGAGAGGAGAGCCTAAGCTCTCACCGTGATCGCCAATATATTTTATTCATAGCAGCTCCCCAATCGCATCACGATGCTGGATGGGCACAGTTCCAGACCCACACGCCTTGGAAAAACTTCCTTGGCAGCGTCGGTAATCGAACCTGGGACCCCTCAATCTGTAGTCAGGCAAGCTAACGACTAGGTCAACGGGGGTGACCGTTGTTGTTAATATATCCAGTGTAAAATTGATGAAATTAGGTTGTAAAAGTAAATTATCGAAAAAAAATGTCAAGATTTGTGGTCTTCGGTTTCAAGTTTTTGTCCCCCTGATTAATAAAGCTGACATTTCTGAGCTCTTGCATTCCGTGGTAGAAATCCCTGACACAAGAAAATTTTAATAGGACGAAGTTTGAAAGAAACGCAAAATCGTTTCTAGGCGTTCCTACTCACCGTGAGGATGATAATAATGATGATGATGTCGTAATCAGGAATGCGATCATCTTTTCAATCAAATAACACCTACATTATTGCACGATTCCAAAAACAAGTGAACATCTCTGTTCTGTTTATGTACGTATGGTCTTGAAATCTTCTTACCTCACCTGCACCGCACCACATTCCTACTTATCTTAACATGCAGATATGTTTCAATTTTTTTTTTCAGACATGACATCGTGACTGTGCCATGGAGAAAGTTATGTTTGTGTGTCATTGCTTTAACATAAAATCATTGCACGGCGGTCGCCCTACATCCAGAAAGAGACCACAACACATCCAAAACACCAATCCTTAAATTACTTCTTCACTTATTCTGAAATCGAATGATGACGTAATGGCTTACTTAATTGATTGGCAAATCAAGAAAATTCTTCTCTTTCTTTCTTTATCTCTTTCTCTCGTTCTCTCTATCTGTCTGTCTATCTTACATTATGTCTTTATTTCTGTATCTGTCTGTCTGTCTTTATTTATTCCTTACTTTCTTTCTTTCTCTATATTTATTTGCTTATCTTCCTTACTTTCTTTCTCTATTTTTGTCTGTCTGTCTGCCTATCTTTTTTGTTCTCTATTTGTGTTTGTCTGTCTTTATTTCAGTTTGTCTTCGTTACTTTCTATTTCTAATTTTGTCTGTCTTCCTCATATTCATTCTTTCTCTATTTCTGACTGTCTTCCTTTAATTCTCTATTTCTGTCTTTCTTTCTGTTTGTCTGTATTTCTTTCTGCCTGTTTGTACTTCTTTCTTTCTTTATTCATTCTTGTCTGTCTTCCTTTCGCTTCCCTCCTCTCTGTATGTGTTTCTTGATGGTTCGTATTGAAAAACGAGTAGCCCTTGATGAAGTTATGCAATAAAAAAGCAAGTGCCAAGAAACGTGTAAGTTTACTCTTATTTTGTTGTGCGTACGTACTTCGTGTAGATAAGAGACACTCTAACAAAGCTTCAACCACATTTGAGGTAGATTACAGTTCGGTCATTAAACACCGTATGACCGAATAATGAGACAACAAAATTAGTATATCTAAAACAAGGAACTTGATTTAGATTTTGTATTTACAGCTGGTTGAAAATAGTTTTCTCCACCTCCACACAACGTTTATATCTACACAAATGTATAGATGGTCAAAGTTTAGGGTGAAAGTCCTGAATGAGCACTTCCTTTAGTAACTCACTCAAACCACCTTGGATGTTCTTATCACCTACCGTAAGTTTTCAGAACACTCTGAATTTATTTTTTGTTTACGGACAGACGGACCAGGCGGGAATAATAGGTCCATCATTCTTATCAATAGCTCCCTCTAAGCTATGAAAGGACCTAAAGGCAAGTAACAAAAAAAATTAAAATCAAGTGATTTTTATCTTCGACCTTTAAAACAAAAGTCGTTTCTTTGTTCATAATCATCTTCTTCTTGATAGTATCTACAAAAAAACAAAACAAAAAAAACAGGTCTTCTTCTTCCGTGACTACGACTACAATAAAGTCTTTGGCAAATCACGAACAACACCCTTCACTTGACCCTAGAGTTCAATAATACCACGTTTCCAATAAAGCAAAAGGCTAAAGGACATCCCTCTGTTGGAACACACTATAACCTACGTGAGAAATATTTTTTTTTTAAACTATAAGGTTACTTTGAATCCCTCAAAAATAAGTTTTAAAAGAAAAATGTCAAGAGATTCTCAGGAAAACTCTCCACCTGCTGTTAACATTTGTTCGGGCTCACGGTCTTGGTATCTCTCTTTCACCATTGTTCATCTCATTATACTTTTATCGTACGTATGGATTCCAGAAGCCAAGGGATACAAATGACATTGATGATTACTATTACGTTGACGATTGCGATTACTACGAGGTAATCTTTTATAATCTGAAATATATATGTGGCACAAAACTGTCATATTTTATACCTTTGACATTTATGTGTTCAAGTACAAAATATGACTTTTTTTTTGTTGGTTATATACAAAAGATTACCTCATTTTTTTTTTACTTGTCAATATCACCTGTATTACTTGCTTTCTGGAGTTGACATATGTTGTATATAAACCATTCTATTATGAAAATATTTTAACTTTATTTCATAACTCTCATTCAGAAATGCACAATGGAAATAATTTTTTTTCTACCAATTCTATCAACTTATCACAATAGGTATATCCTTTTTTTAGGTTAACTTAATTTAATTAGGAAAAACTTGTACTTAATTTAATACTAATGTAACTTAACGATGAGATTAGCATTGTATAGATGAAGAATGAGTCATTACATTCCCTTCCTAAGTAATGTGCATCATTATAGAAATATAAAACTTCATTTTTTCTTTTTCACTTTTGGGTTAAATGCAATCACAAATATATTTTACATACTTTCAGTTAGATCAATGGACATTTCTGGAAATGCAAATCTGTTCAATCAACAAATAATGTAATTAATACGTTAGAACGGAATTCTAAAGCAAGAAGTCTAAACTATTTTCCTGATTGTACAGTTCCTCTGATAGTTATTTAAAGTAAAGCCAGGAGATATTGCGCGGTGGGTGAGATTGCACAGATCCTGGAAAGATAGGAAGAAATATGACAGACATGTGAATACGTTACTGGTAGACTCGTCAGTTGAATTTCTGTGTTGATAGAAGGTAGTTGTTGAAACTTATGAATTTTTTGCTTCTACGACAGAACGTAGGTATAAGTACTTGCATTTTCATAAACGTCATGCGCAGTCTCTCCTACGCATGTGCGCAATCTTACCTGTCCTAGTAGGAGAGATTGCGCAAATTAAGGTTTTTGAATAATCATTATTATTATGCATACAATTAATTCCAACAAAGATGAATTGTCTCTTAATAACATAATAATAAAAGCTGCCACGTTACACCCCTACATTCCCCTTGTCAAAGACAAGCCAGATACAGAGTGTCGAGTTCTGCTTTATTAAATATTCTAAGTATACAATGCTGCTGTTTTCAACGGTAGTGGTATATGCGGACGAACATGAACTACAGGAATGTAAGTAGATAGGATGAAGCTGTTAGAAAGAGACGGTGAAAGGTGAAGTAGATTGATTCCAAGAAATAAAATCATATTTCACCTTCCACTTGTAGTTCCTTTCCCGCCACCAACGAAGCAGTATGATCTCATGCCAAATCAGCCATTCAATTATCATAGACATATACGAAGTTCTCAATTTGTATATCCTTTACCATCAACCAATTTCAATCACACACCCTCTATGTTGTCGAAAAATTATCTGCAGAAGGCATAATAAATCATAGATTCACTCCTTATTTGAGTTTTACATCCCCTACCACCGATTAGGAAATTCCTTGGTAAACCACAAGAGAATATCGTCAATGAGATACTTTGTAACTTAATGGATGAATCTCGCATTTAACTTTTCCGTCATACAAGGTTCACAGTAGGGGTGTTCTTTATTTCTTGATTTCGATTCCGGAATATTTCAGACTTTCAAACTCCCTTAGTTCACAGTCTTAGATAGTAAGGAGAAGAGGGAGAGAGAGAGATTTTGTTCGTGTGAACCTTGAATACAAAAGTTCTTAGTATGAACCAACGTGCATTTCCGGTGAATATATAGACACCATTCGTTATTTAACAGTGCACGTCCTTTGACTGTACCCAGCAACTTTATACTTGACACATATTTAACATATGGTTATATTTTCCTTCGCACAGACATACTAGTTCCTCCATTTTGTCTGCTTGCCTTTCTAAATATCTTTCTTTGCTTCTGTGCATTATATACGTCCAATGACCAGAAGTCATGCAACAACATCTTCTTGTCGCTTCTTTCTGTAGGTTTCTTGCTTGTCTGGTTGGTTAGTAGGTTCTTCTTTTTCGTTTTCTCAATTGAGGAAGACTTTTGCTGAATAAACACACAAAAGTGCATTTGCTTCTTTCTTTTCTTCTTCTTCTTCTGCTGCCAGTTGAGTGAAAGTGGTGACACCAACTTCCGAATGTCTCATTAAAATGACCATCACTCTGACGTACTAAGTCTGTTAACCGCAGGCGTCGTGCAACGACATTTGCCTTTAAAAGGACGTTTCTTCTTTCGGTGATGCTTCTTTTTTTTTTCTCTTTATTCTCAATCGGAAGGAGTTTAAACTTCCGTGATTACCTTTTTCTTTCAGTCCGTTTGGCTCTAGATCGGCGATGCAAGTTACCTTGTGAAATTATATAAAAGGGTTGCAAGTCATTCTCTATTGAAATAGGAAGAAGAGATTAGAAAATATGTCTCTCATTATATAACTTGGCTATTTCTGAACGTATTAAACCCTACAAACTACCTAACTAAATTTACAATCATCTGAACTGGATATTAGTCTTAAATGGCGTCACCACATCCATCACATTTTTCCAAACCATTAAACCCAGAGCAGGAAATTTTCGGTATAAACTTTCTTCCATGCCATTTGCTCTACCTTTCCCCAAAGCACCAAAATCCAGTGCAGAAAATTTTCGGTGAAGATTTTTTTCCCATGCATTTCCTCTAATATTTCCCATTACACTAAATCCAGAACGGTAAATTTTGATGTCCTACTTTCTTCCATCCATTTGCAACATCTTTGCCCAAAATATCACATCCAGCACGGCATATATTTGGTGCAGACTTTCTTCCATACAATTGCTCTACTATTTCCCATAATATTAAATCCAGAACTATTATTTTCCATGAATTTGGATAATCGTTTTCCAAACCACCAAATAAAGAACTGCAAATATTTGGTGCAAATTTTCTCATATAGGACTTCCGAGCCATTTTACACTCCTGCAAATTGATTGTATGCATCACACGCTTTCTTGATAGGCCAATAAAGTGAATGTAATAAGGAGCTAGATCTGTGCTGTAAGGGGATGAGGGATAAGTGGTAACCCATATTTGCAATAAGTTGAACTGTGGAATAGGACGAGTGACGTCTTGCATTGTTGTTTTGATTATTACTAAATTTGACATGTTTTTCGGTACCTTTGCTTTCTGATAGCTTCTTTAAACTTAGTGATAACATTATTACTGTTCACCATGCCTTCTGTCTGCAAAACTCTTGCAAATCATCATTGCCTTGAATATGGTTATCATCCCTTCCGCGTGAAACATCGAGTTCTTAGTTTAAGACGAGCTGTTGTGGCGACATTTCATAGAATGACATACCTTCAAGGTAGAAGAAACGTTCGCCCATGTATCATCGTCAGGAACAAGCCTAAGAAGAAGGTATTACTTAAGAGAAAATAATATTTGAAATTTCAACACAGTTAATAAAGTAGTTTTTTAAGGTGATAAATAAAATCAACCAGTAGTCAATCTGAGAAACAATTTCAGAATATTACACAAAAAATATGTGTTAATTCAACGCATTTTTAACGCAGGGCATTGGATCTTGCTACGAGTAGAAAACTTTACTATGACCGAGATTAAAACAGAACTACACATAGCCTCTAAACTATATTAGTTCCAGAAGTCAAATACTTAACAGAATGGACCTCTATAGGTTAGTATATCAAGTATTCTCCAAAATAGTTTGTTACAGGTAATGACATTTCAAATGACAGAAGACGGCCAATCAATAACCAGATACATGCAGTGAGATTCTACCTTTCAACATCACCATGCATAAGCAAATTATTGTTATTTCAGGTTACCAAATACACATGGAATTCCAAACTACCACCACATTGGAGTCCTACAGAACAGGTTAATATTTGACATCATGCAATCTTCGGTAATAGTCGAAACTTCCAAAGTTCATTGTACAACAAAAGAATATCATCATCCTTTTCTTTTACTCCAATGTTCTTTCCTCCAGATCTTGTGGTTGACTTTACACCTTAGCTACAGATCTAAGGTGACTACGACTTCTGTGGAGGTTCAAAATAGCATGTGTTTAGCGGTGTTAACTTTAGTGTGATGTTACTCCAAAAAGTCTGCGTATTGTCTGGTTACTCCACCATGTCAGTTTCTATATGATGTCCCTGATATTCAGGTGTATTTAGTGGAATTGAATTATTTACCACAACTTTGAAGCTTCGAAGTTCACCTTTTCTTATTTAGTAGCTTCTTTGTTGTTGTTTTTTATATTATATTTCAATTAATTATGTATACTACGTATTATTTCTATTCATAGCCCTTGTCCCTTTAATATGTACTTTCTGAAATTTGGTTTCTTCCTAACTACCGACTCGTTGCTGAAGCTGTTAAACACTTGTGTCGAGGATAGCCGGATGTTTATGATTTGGACTTTCAGTTTTACGCAAGAATACAGTTGATTCTACCAGGTTTAAGAAATATCGTCCACTTTTACGCAAAAACACAGTTGAGTGAAGTGTTCGATTTGTAGCGTGAAATGGTTGGGATTATCCCCCTGTTCGGCAAAAATCTTTCTGGTACTTTTTACAGATATACAGTTTACCTCTAAACTGGGATATGGACGTTCCCAAAATACCGTATAATACATATCTCACTAATTCTTCCCCCATCTCTGGAAATTACACAAATCGAACACTGGTTGAGTGTACTAGCTTTCAGAAAGACCGTTCACTTTTAGGCATGAATACAGTTGAGCATACCAGCTATATGTGTTTGCTTTTGTCTCTCTTTGACTCTCAGAAAACTGATTCGAAATCCCAACGCAGAATTCAGTAATATTGTTCTGCTTTTAGACGGCCATATTTCCACCCTGTTAACTACTTATAAGCTTGTCTCATATTGCAAGTTTTTTTTTATATTGTTTTTACGATTTTAATTTATGATTATTAGGAAAAAAATGTATAAGGGGAAGATACTTGTCGATTTTGCTGAAAACGACACAAAACGATGTCAATACATTCTGCAAGGCTTTTAAGTTAAATTTGCATAATTAGATGGAGTTACTCTAACATAATTATTGTGTTAGAATTTAACTTAACTGGAATAACACAGAGCAAAGTAGTTGAATTAACAGAGAAAAATATTTTGCTGTATATTGTCAGAAATTTTAGAATCAAAATTAATTCATAAAAAAATATTCTATTTTACCTCCTGTTCAGGCTACTTTTCTTTACGATAAAGTTATTTTGTTTTTTCTTTAGTAAGTAAACATTAAAGGATCCAGAGAGAACGACATTAACAGTTACCAACTCTCATTAAAACAAATTCACACACAGACAGAGAAAGACAGAGTAATATGTAAATTTCGACTTATCTATGCAAATTAAATTGTCTGATAAAGACCAGAATAGAAAATAAAGAAATGGGAAAGAATTCACATTGAGAAACAGAGGAGAGATGTCATTCTCCAAATAACTAATGAAGTAACATGTTTACTGACCAAGTAAAAGTGAAAAATGGAACCCTTCGGGGTGCCAGAAAGTTTCTACCTACAAGCGTGAGAACCGTTTCTGTCTTATTCCTTTTCTCCTCTGGGTACTAACTTCTGTCGCCCACACACATTCTCTCGAAAAGTAAAGAGGAGGAAAAAAAGAAACTTTCTCAACATGAATATTGCCTTCATGGCCAAAGAAGACTGAATTGCAAGAAGTATTTTAAAAAAACGTGTACAAGTATATGCATAATGTATAAGAACATGACGAGAGAATATTACATGTAATTAAACACAAAACAAGACAAACAAACCTACTTTACTACACAATTTCCTTTACCCAGTCTGTGTTACTCTCACCGTATCAATTCCGCTTCGTCGTCTTATCGTGTCTATTCTGACGACTGATTTTCTTCCAGACTGTCAATCTTATCGTTTGCAGCTGTAACAGCTGGAACTGTGTATGCTTTGTTGTTGTTATTTTGCATATGATTTTCTACGATATGTTTGTATTGACTGCACTTGTGGGATTTAATTAACTGGTTACTATCTTCACTAGTATTTGCAATTTAATTGATGGAACTAACTTTGTGATGCTTCCAGTAACTTGTACACATAGTGCTTCAAGTCATAACTGTGTAGTAATAAAATCCTTACAAGTAATTCTGCTTTATATAATTTAAAATAGATCATTATCATCATTGGTATTCTTCTGAAAGTGACGGATGCTTCGAAGCAAGTTAAGCTCTCTCAGCGCAGCTAATGTCCTAATCAGTTCATTTAAGCCTTATAACCCCGCTCATTCTGTCCGTCTGTTCGTTAGTGTCCAGAAATTAAATCTCAGGAACTACAACTTGTACAGAGATACTTGAGGTGTTGTAGGAAAGCTTAAAGCCGCCGGTACGGTCTTGATTGGTGCAATCCCATTTTGAAAATAAATAATTATTCAAATTTCTTCTATTCAGTTAGACCTAGCAGCCCAAAAAAACCCTTAGTTGTAGTGTTGCCAATCTTTTTTATAAAATTAATGCTTGCGTGGTTAAAATGCTATCAAGAGACCCGGAGCCTTCGCGGTTGTTAGTAAAATCGTCGCTCTAACGTGTTTCTCTTTATTGTCTCCAGTACTATGCTCTCTCTTGTCTACTCTTTTCAGCATTTTCACATCACGCATCTTTCGTGTTCGTCTGGTTCTTTCCATTCTTCTCCTTGTCCTCATTTCGAAGCTTTCCAATTTATCTTCACTATTTCGAAGAATACACATTTAGACTTCATGTTACACAATAGTCAATTCAAAACGTTTAATAAAACTTTAACTAATTTCTTTGTTCATCGCTCCATAGAACAGAACAGTTCATGTGCTCGCCTAGTATCTGATTATTCATCGCTTCATAGAGGAGAACAGTCCATGTGCTTACCTGGTACCTGATTATTCATCGCTTCATAGAGGAGAACAGTTCATATGCTTACCTGGTACCTGATTGTTCATCGCTTCATAGAAGAAAACCGTTCATGTGCTCACCTAGTACTTAGAACTGAATACACGCTCTACAATTTTTTATGTTTGCTATGTTTAATTGGTTTCGTCCTTTTCATTTCATGTTCCTCGAAGCTTCTTTGCAATTCTTTTAACAATTTGTTATCTGATGTCTTATTCTTCAACAACAACAACAACAAAAAGGAGCTACGATAATATGGGTGAGAGACAACATCCCTGTCACTCGTTGCCCTATTGCTGTACGTTCTGATAAATCGTCATCTATTTTTAGTCTTGTTTTCTGATTTAAATACAAGTGTATTATATTTTCAATCTTTCCAATTCATATTTACATTAAGATTCTTCCAGTTTTCTCGATCAAATTCCTTTTCCAAATCAACATATGCTGTGTATACTTCCTTGTCTTTTACTATGTATTTCTCTCCTATTGTTTTTAACCAATAAATAGCACATCCTTTGTTCCTATCTTCTTTTCGAAATCCACACGATTCCTTTCCAATTCTCACATTCATTCTTCTATAAAATTTTACATTCAATATTTGTAGAAGAATCCTGTAACATTCACATCTTCTTACATTCTTCCTCGTTTTCAATGGAATCATTACTGTTTCTTTTCAAAAGAAAACGTCGTTTTGGTGCTTTTCCTCAGTTATAAATTTCATTGCGGAATCGCAACAAGTAAAAGAAATGTTAATAATCCGATTCGTAATCTTTATGGTTAATGTTCAAGGAACTCTTTTTAAATGAAACTTTCTTATAAAATTCCGATGGATATGAAACACTGGTGCAATAACGTTATTTTTTTTCGAAATAAATGTTTTCTAGAAACGTTTTCTCCAATCAAATATTACATGCAAATACGAACTTACTAATATTCCTTCTTAATCTTAGATAAATGTGAGTGTAATGTCATTACTTTTTCTATTCAATTCAAAATTAGATGTGATGTAAAAAAAATCCTCTTTTATCAACACGCGGTAGGCAGCGGGATTGATGCTTTGGACTGGAGTAAAATCACTCAAGAGAAACCACCATGTCATGGTGGGATTGACATGGTGAAGTGGAATTGACACGGCGGGAATAACACAAACTGGGTAAAGGATACTGTGTTGCTTTTTAAAGAAAAATTGTATTGTAAAGTAGATTTGTTTGTATTATTTGACTTCTAATTACATGTAACATTCTCTTGTCATGTTCGGATACATTTGACACGACCTTCTCACCCCACATCAAACCCCATTACCACTGTAATTTGGTTCAATCAAAACAAATATACTTTAATCTTTTTTTTAAAATGGTCATTCTAGAAGTCGAGAGGACTAATTTACAGCAGTAAGGATTCCAAAAGCTAAGAAAAAGGTTTGTTAAAAAGTATTGACCGTGGTCTTGTACGTTTCAGCAGACACATGGATGATAAGAAAGAAGGAGGCAAAGTTCATGGAAGGATTCGAAATGCGATTGTAGAGAAGAATAAAGATCAGATGAAGGAATAGGGTGAGCAATGAGAAGGTGTTGAGGAAGAGAGGAAAACGAAAAACGAAGACAAATTGTGTAGACTACATCCTAAGAAGGGACTGCGTGCAAAGGAGAGAAATAGAGAGCAAGGTTTTCAAGGAAGGAGAGGATGGGAATGAAATATTGAATGATATGAAGAGAAGACGTACATTTCCAGCTGATGAAGGAGAGTTCGGAGAATTGAAGGCGGAAAGGTTCCCTAGCTGAATCTGTCCCAGAAGAAAGCAAGCCAAGAACTTTTCTTTTCATCTCAGTCAATCTGTTCTTCGTCATTGATTTTTTCACTGGGAAAGGTCAAAGAGTGCACTCAATGAAGCCATGTCCTTAATATCGTGTACAATTCCAAGAATTTTAAAATCATATTTATGGCATTTAGGCATCTAAGGCTCAAGCCGGGATAGGGGAGAAGTAAGGATTCGGGAAGGTGTCGACCAGGGCCTATGTTGAAGGTACAATCCTGGCATTTGCCTATTGTGATTGAGGAAAACCCCTGGAAAAAGCTTAGTCAGGATGGTCGGCCACTGAAATCGAATCCACGATCTCTCGAATGCTACGCCAACGCTCTAGCACTGAGCTACGGAGGTTCGGTTACCATTCCAAGAATATGGAAGCGTGACTGATATATAAAACCAGACGAAATCCTTCCTTATTCGGACAGATCCCTAGTTTTGAAATACGGAATCTCTTAATTGAAGCAAGTTCGGGATACACGCCTGGAACTATACACGCGTTACAGCCACGTTACTAACTTCCTCCTAACTTTTTAGCCTTTCTGGAAGTTTCCTTATTTACACCAGACGAGTGCCAGTAAGGCCCTGGCCCCGACTTTCCCTTTCTCGGAAGACTGTACGTCGACTATCAAACGTTGCCATAGTTTCTTAGATTACTATAATGACTTATTTTTTGTTAAAAAAAAGAAAGAATGCTAATATTATCTATTATGTTATTTTGCATCCACAAGTGAAGGTATTATAATTTTGCACGAAGTGTATTGATTGAAATCGCAAAAATCTAAACTTGGTTAGAAAAGAAGAAATAGGTTTAAGTAGATATGTAACTTTAATTAAACTACTTGCCTAACAGGTTAAAGATAAAATTATTTAAATGTGTGAAAGTGCTTGTACAGCCATCTATGGACCAGCTATATAATTACATTAGTTTCGTTTCTTTCCTATGGCGACCACTTGGAACACATGTGCTGCTAATACGAAGAAAAAAAGTATCACTAAAAGCAATGACTTTAAGATATTTTTAGGAACGTTTAATACTTTAGCTACAAAACGGGGGCGGGGGTGTAACATGAACGTGATATCATCCGATCTTTTCCGATATTATTCGGAAGAGTGTTGCGTGTGTTCAGAAAAGTATGTTATTTAATGGAAAAATAATAGGTGCTACATATATAACTTCTACACACTCTGTGCTTATAGTCATTCTGTACTAAAAATAGTGTATCACTAGTTCATTTCATGTCTGAGTTCATGAAATCCATAGTCGGCATGTTTTCGTCGATGGATGACTCCGCTCCATGGTGGATAAAGAGACGGACTACAGATCACAAAGTTTTAGGTTCGAACCCAGCCGCAGATAAGTGCGAAAGATTTTCCAACTGTACCTCAAGGCGAGAGAATAGGACGCGTAATAGAATACAGACAGGATGTCGTTACGATAACATTTTTATCTGATACTACTTTAAAAAAATCTGTTTATTAAAGAAGTAAATTTCTGTCAGTGAAAAAGGTGCTTTTTGATAGCTATTAATATTGATCTCGATATCGACAAAATATTTGCTATTCGATATTGATCGGTATCGGATACCGTTACGACAGATCATCTGTTATTGATATTGACTGATATAGATGTGCTATTCGGGGCGTAGCTATTGATTTTTAAACGTAAAATGTTATTTTGGTTCGAAAATTTTTGGGGATGATAACCACCATTGGGGACTGGTAAAATCGCTGTGACAAACTAAACCAAAAGAACACTTTATTTTACTCGGGAAACAGTTTCCTTTGCAACTAGATATTTTTACTCTATTTATTTAGACAGGGAATCGTGGTTTCTATGCCAATAAATAGCTCTTCTTCCAAAGTCCTGATGAACGGTGTCCCTTAACAATTACGTCTTTCACGGAAAAGGAATGAGGAAAGTATTGACGAGGTCCTGCGTTTTAAATCTAATTCCGACATTCATCTGATGGGCTTAGGGAAATCAAAAAAAATCTAAGACAGGATGGCCTCTTGATCTGAATTCCTTCCTGCGCCACCTACCCTATGCTAATTGAAATTCAGGAATATTTAGCAATACATTACGGAAATTGAGACTGTAAAATATCTTTAACATTTGTATTGTAGTTACAACAGATAATTTTTGTCAATATTTTGTAACTGAATCTCTTATTCCTGTTTAGAAGTATGTTACTTAATTGCTTTTATTTAATTTAGAAATTCTCGTTTTGGAATTCATTCTTACTGTTGATCGCTTGTAGGACTATTAGAACAGAATAATTTAATACGCTGTATCAATTGCTGTTGTCTCCTACAACAGAAGCTTGAATGAATTTTAATTTTAGAATTTAAGTCATTTGTAAAGATATAAACAAAAAATGAAAGTAAAAATGTCTTTGTTTATTTTCCCACGTAACAGTTCATCTTCCGTTCTGGGAATGTATTGCTATGACTTTCCACTTTCAAAATAAAACTGAAACTGCAATTACCTTCTTACTCTTAGAACCTCTCTCTCTCTCTCTCTCTCTCTCTCTCTGTCTCTCATACACACACGCATACACACTCACAGAGAGAGAGAGAGAGAGAGAGAGAGAGAGATTTTGAGGTCGAGTGAGGAAGATCTCTGGATACGGATTGCCAATAGCAAGACGTCCCGATACTTTCCAAGCATCTTCAGTCATGAATAGAATCGAAATTAATCTCGTTGTTCGCTAGATCCCAGGGTCCGCCCATCCCGAATGAGTTTTATTTTTCAGGTTTTATCCTCAGTCATACCAGGTAAATGCTATGATGGTGCTTATTACCTTCCAGCATCGTCCCACCTCTGCCTGAGATGCCTAAAGACAGTAAATAAATCCATTCTATAGTATTAAAATTTATTTAGGGGAAAGTCGCCCAATATGGAATACAGTTCTTTGCGGCAAAACAACGTTCACAAAACTAAGTGAAAAAAGTATGAATTTTTCAAAAAGCACTTCACTCAAATGTTTATTAATAGTATCCAAAAGTTAATTAGTACACAATTAATCTATCAGAAAAAATATATATGGTTTTTATTGTTGAAGAGTAGATTTTCTCTTTTGCAAAAATGGCACCAAATAATTATGAAATACTCCTTAAGAATCTCCTTTTCTTCTCGCGGACAGCCTGGATAGCGGAAGCCTTCATCCCACTTCTTACGTTTACGTTCATCTCTCTTTAGTTCATGCATCCTGAAACGATCGATAAAACATGTTTTACGATCCAGATAAGACAGGCGCAATTTAGATCTGACATGCGACAGGAAGGTTGCTATAAGATTGGTCCCGGAGAATACACAGTTTACATAGGCTACATTTTGGAACTTGTATCCCGCTATATGCTGTAGACAATGTGTGTAGATTTCCTGCCGCAATGGATATGCATAAAATACATTAGTAGGCTCCTATCATCTACTATTCCATTAAAGAAACCCAAGTATTCCATAATATGCTACTTGCCTTTCTGAATGATCATATAATGATTTATACCAAAACAGTGAACCAACATTATGGAATAG